>JABSTQ010002834.1:0-141302 GCA_013358835.2 Ixodes persulcatus
TTTGAGAATTTCGTCTCTACGGACCCCGATCCCCGCGGGGGGCGCCTGCACCTTTGGTGCTAGGTGCTTGGTGAATAGCGTCACCACGAACCCCAGCCACGTGGGCTACCATACCCGCCCGCAGGGTCACCTACTTTAGTAGGTGCTTGGTGAGTGGCGTCACTACGAACCCCAAGCCATGTGGGTTCGCCCACCCACGTCTGGCTGTGCGTGGCTTAACCCGTGTCCGGGGAAAAGGGGACCCTGGTGGGTGAGCTGAGCCCGGTGTATATTTGGAACCTTCGGGTCCCCCCGGGCGAGGCAACACACCGCTTCGGGCCCTGCTTCTCGTGGACAGGTGTCCTGGCTTGGCCCGACTTGGCCCGACCAGGATGATTCAGTCAGTCGCCTCTTCTACCATCTTCTTCCTTCTTTTTGACTTTTCCTCCCACCCCTTTCTTTTTTCTTCTACACTCACTTCCTTCGTTTCTCACCTTCTTAGGCGGCAAGGGCCAACCTTGGGTGGAAACAGGTCCTGTCCCTGCAACGACACTCGGGTATAGTGCCCGGGCAGCACTGCTAGAGTAATTGTGTCAGCCAAGCCTTTCTTGCTATAGCACATTACCCTACCCTCGTTGGGCTCCATGGTGGGCGGTGCACCCGGGCACTGAATTTTTTTCCCATCTTTATGGGTTCCAAAGCTAAACCACCTAATCGGGCACTGAAAAGGACCCGCACCGAAGTCATTGACATTTCCACTAAGACCCCTGATATTTTCAAATTTCCAAAGTTTCTTGTTCTGCACTCTGAGGACGAAAAGCCACTGGCTAAACGTTCTCCATTTTTAGTATCCAAAGTGCTTTAAGGTGTTATTGGTGCGAACTTTAGCGCCAAAAGATGGCATCAGGCGACATCCTTGTGGAGGTAAATACAAAGAAACAAAGTGACTCACCTTCAGGCTCGAACTCCGTCTTAGATTACAAGGTCAGTGTGACCCCTCATCGAAAGTTAAACATCATCCAAGGGGTCATCTCTGAATATGACTTGCTCGACTTGACAGATACAGAGCTACTTGAGGGACTGTCTGGACAGGGAGTTGTTGCAGCACGACGCATCACCACCCGTCGCGACGAAATAGAACGCAAAACCAGGCATGTCATTCTGACTTTCGACTCCACGACTCTACCCTACCCACTAATGTAAAGGCAGGCAACCTTCAGTGCCATGTCCGGCCTTATGTGCCAAACCCTCAGCGCTGCTTTAAGTGCCAAAGGTTTGTCCATGGGTCGCGGAACTGTCGGGGTAGCGAGACGTGCGCCAAATGCTCCAGTAAGGAGCACGTCGCTAATGTGTGTGAGAACGAAGCTTAGTGCACTAACTGTAATGGAAAACATCCAGTATACTCCCGATCTTGCCCGTTATAGAAACAAGAAAACGAAATTCTCAGCTTGAAGGTTAAAGAAAGCATTTCCTACATTGATGCAAGAAAGCGCTTCGCCTTTGTCTCCAAAGGCTCTTGCGCCGAGGCCGTACACAGGGGACCGGTACGGCCAATGGTTTCGACTGGGCCTCTGCGCCTTTCGTCGAGGTATCCGGCGTCCTCGGGAGCGGTGCCAGTGACACCGCTTTGGAATAGCAAGGTGGATGCTGCGTCCTCAGCATCCCCCTCAGGGCAGGGGCTGACCCCCTCTGCTCCACCTGGCACTTCGGCCTCTAAAGGCCGAGGCCTACCCCGTCGCACCTCTGCTCCCCAGAGGAAGCCCGGGGAGTCGTCGAAGCAGTCGACCTCCAGGGGTCAACTGCCGGCGGCAACAGACGAGCCCATGGACGAAAGTGAAGCCAGGTCCGAGGAGGATTCTCCCCTCTCAGGATCGGAGCCTTCTCTTTCTGTCGTGAGTGACCCCACTCGGAAACAAAATGATCCTCCTAAAAAGCAGAATACCCCAAGTGTAAAAATAGATGTTAAACCTTAACGAACCTCCCTTTTACGTCACTTTTATATTTATTTTTTCGTCTGTATATTGCAAAGAAGTATAGTATCATGCAGTGGAATTTCCGTGGTCTTTTCCCTATTATTGATCACATAAATTTTTTTCTTGATGAGCTTCGACCTGTCGCTATATGCCTACAGGAGACTCATCTCAAGGACACACAAACATATGTTCTACGTCGTTATCAGGTTTTTAGAAAGGACCATGCATCCCATAGCAACTCCTCTGGTGGAGTAGCTGTGGTTGTGCAGAGTGGTATTGCCTGTGCTTCTGTTCCTCTTACAACCTCTCTAGAAGCAGTGGCAGTTCGTATTCGTTTTGAGCATCTTATTACGCTTGTTTCACTTTACCTGCCACCAAATATTCCACTGAATTTAGATGACCTACATGGACTTGTAGCGCAACTTCCGCAATTTTTTTTAATCTTGGTGGATTTTAACGCCCACCAGCCCATGTGGGGTAGTGCTCGCATCGGGCCGTTAACTTTTAATTGAACTAGATCCTACATTTTTAATGCACCTCATAATACTTTCCCTTCCATCGATTTGTCTCTTTCATCCCAAACTTTACTTCCCCCGTTTTTCTTGGATGGTTTTAGATAACCCTTTTGGGAGTGACTATTTTCCTGTCATTTTAGAAAGTACTGTAGCACTTCCTTCACTTTCAACAAGTATCCCCAGGTGGAAATTAAACAAAGCCGACTGGGCTCTTTTTGCATTGGAAGCAGTGCTTGACCCAACTGAAATTTTAGCTTTGACCCCGGAAAATGCCACCTTGTACGTTACTGACCGTATCATAAATGCTGCATCTGCCTTCATTCCACAAACATCTGAAACTCTTCCTAAGCGCTGCAAGTCTTGGTGGACCAAAGACTGTACTCTTACGCTCAGATGTCAGAACAGGGCCCTGGGCACTTTCTGCCGCTACCCAACGGTCTGGAACAAGATAGAGTTTAAAAAATGTAAAGCAAAGGCTCGTTCGACAAGGAAACAAGCTAAGAAAAGCTCATGGATGAAATATGTTTACAAGGTGAACTGTTTTGTCACTACTAAGGAGGTATGGGACCAAATGAGGGAAGTTCAGGGTAACTACCTCTCTTTTAGGACGCCACAATGAGCGAACTCGAGGTGGCCCTTGGGTCAAAAAAGCAGTCGGCACCTGGTCCAGTCAAAATTCACTATGAAATGTTGTGGCACTTGTCTCCTGAATCTCTAGGCCATTTGTTAACCTTTTTTAATCATTTGTGGGTGGCTTCTGCCTTTCCTCAGTGCTGGAAGCGGGCAACATATAATTCCCCTTTTAAAACCCGGTAAAGACTCTACTCTACCAGCAAGTTATCGTCCCATTGCAATGACCAGTTGCCTTGGGAAAACTTATGAAAAAGTAATAAATGGACGATGAGTACACTTTTTAGAGACTGAGGGAATTTTAGATACCAATCAGTGTGGGTTTAGAATGGGGCGATCAACATTGGATCATCTTGTTCGCCTGGAAACTTTCATACGTGAAGCATTTGTTCATCGACAGCACTGTGTTTCGGTATTTTTTGACCTAGAGAAAGCATATGATACTACTTGGCGTTACTGAATTCTAAAGGACTTATACACACATGGTGTCCATGGCCGCATATTGCGCTGCTTAAGGGAGTTTTTGACTGACCGAACTTTTTAGGTTAGGTTTGGTTCCACACTTTCGGATGTTTTTCCTCAGGAAAATGGCGTCCTTCAAGGGGCTGTATTGAGTGTCACTTTGTTTGTGGTGAAGATAAAGTGCCTTGCTGCAGTGATACCTCTATCAGTTTCATATTTATTATATGTAGATGATGTGCAGATTTACTTTTCGTCCTGCAATCTCTCAAGTTGAGAGCGCCATCTTCAAGTCTCAATGGTTTTCAGTTTTCATCTGAAAAACAGTGTGTGTGCCCTTTTCACTACGTCGTGGTCTGTTGCTTGATCCTTGTTTGCAGCTCAATAGCGCTGCAATACCTGTAAAGTACGAGCACAATTTTTTAGGGGTTATTTTCGACAAGAAACTTACCTTTCTGGCTCACGTCAAGGAGCTGAAGCAGAAATGCTTGCGGTCGTCTAACATTCTCAAAGTGCTTTAACACACATCCTGGGGGTCTGACAGGCGATGTCTCATCCGATTGTACAACTCACTGGTCCGTTCCCGTCTGAACTATGGTGCAATTGTGTACGGATCAGCACGGCAATCTGTCTTAAAACTGCTGGATCCGGTCCATCACCTTGGCCTTCGACTTGCCACAGAAGCATTTCGGACATCGCCTGTTTTGAGCCTGTATGTAGATACACATCAAAGGTCACCAGAGAAGTGCAGACAATATCTTAGCTTGTTTTATAGGTACAAAGTGAAATCTGATTCTGTGCATTCATCAAATAATTCTATTCACACCTCCATGTTTTTGCGGCTTTTTGAAAACAAACCTAGCGTAATACGCCCATTAAGCTTCCGGCTTCAGAGCATTTCTGCCTCCCTGCAGCTGGCTCTTCCTGAAAGTAACTTCATTAAGGAAACACAGACTGTTGTCCCTTGGAAGGCAGTAGGATTGTCATGTGACTGGTCGCTCACAAAATATAATAAAAGGTCAGTTAAGCATCAGGTTCTTCACAAGAAATTTCTTGGCTTACAAGAGAAATATCAAGACTATGTTCCATTTTTTTCTGACGGGACCAAAAGCTCGTCTTTCGTAGGTTCCGTAGTTTATTCGGAACACTTTAGTAGGGCCAGACGTATTGACAGTGTTGCAAGTATTTTCACTGCTGAGCTCTACGCTGTGCTCATAGCGCTTGAACACATCTTAGAAGACCGTGTGAGGAAGACTATTTTCTTTGTAGATTCCCAGAGCGCTCTACTGGCTGTATGTTCTCTTACCGTTACGAAGAATCGCCTCGTACAACAATGGCGTGTCCAAATTAATTGCGCTCTCCTACTTGGCTTTGATATAAAACTATGCTGGGTGACAAGCCATGTAGGTATTCCAGGTAATGAGGCAGCAGATAGATTGGCTGCCTCTGTTAATGGCGGCCTAAAAGCATCGGTTGGCCTATCCTATGAGGATTTTAACCAGTTATTAAAAAATCAATTTATGAACTTTGGCAGTTAGAATGTAATCAAGAAACGGACAATATACTACATAATATCAAACCTTGCTTAGAATTATGAGAGAGTTTCCAACCAGAGGAACCGGTTCCACGAGGTCTTGATGTGCCGCTTGCGTATTGAACACACACGTTTAACGCATCTATATTTACTTTGTAATGAAGATACCCCGCGCTGTTAGCATTTTGGCGAAACATTGACTGTCCTACATATTCTGTGGCACTGTAGGTACTTGGGCAAAAAACGACGAGCATGTTTTTCTACTATTTTGGATCCCATCTTCCATTTCATCCCAAACTTTTGCTAGGAGATGAACGTCTTGTAGCTTTCAGTAAAGTTTTGGAATTTCTTAAAATAACAGGCTATCTACCATTTCGTCGTTTACCCTGAGACTGGGGGTTTTTTAGAAGAGCAAAAGTAATAGAAAAACAGACAGGTCTCAACGAAAAAAGAGTCATAGTACAGGCTAGCTGGTGGAAGTCAACCATTTCGTCGTTTACCCTGAGACTGGGGGTTTTTTAGAAGAGCAAAAGTAATAGAAAAACAGAGTAATAGAAAAACATTCAACTCTTTCTTCTCTAATATTGGAGACCACCTACCTAACAACATTGCCAGCGGCAGTGCACATTCCGTTTCTCTACCTGACCTTCTTTCAAACACTTTTATTTTTGAAGGAAGTTTTTCTATTACTTTTGCTCTTCTAAAAAACCCCCAGTCTCAGGGTAAACGACGAAATGGTTGACTTCCACCAGCTAGCCTGTACTATGACTCTTTTTTAGGCTATCTACACCTGTTATAGTCACTCCGTTTTCACCTTGTGTTTTTTATATTCAGATAATTCCTTCATTGATTATAACTTTTATACTTACCTGAAATTCATTAATTAAACGACGAAATGGTTGACTTCCACCAGCTAGCCTGTACTATGACTCTTTTTTAGGCTATCTACACCTGTTATAGTCACTCCGTTTTCACCTTGTGTTTTTTATATTCAGATAATTCCTTCATTGATTATAACTTTTATACTTACCTGAAATTCATATCCATATTTTTTGCACGATTCATGTTCATACTTTTATTGAATCACCAGCTACTATAGCTCTGTATTCTCCTTTACCCTTTTCCTGCAATACTGTATGCACCTGGCGCATTTTGGCCTAGTTGCTCTCGTGCCATAAAACTCCAATCAATCAATCAATCAATCAATCAATCAATCAACCAATATTCATATTTCTACCTTTAAACGCTGAAGAAACACCTTACCTTAGTACACCCTATTTAAGGCATCACATTAATTACGATCTTTTGCATAGTAAATTATCGGCATTTGACATTATTTTACTATTCAATTCCGATATCAACATCGAATTTGGAAATTTTATCACAGTATTGAAAACTGCAATTGCTGATTCGTCAAGTGAATTAAGAAAACTACATTATTCAGAACCTATCTGCCCCTGGATGACTCGTCAAATTTAATGCACACTTCAAGAGAAGAACATGTGGCAGCAGAAACTGAAACGTCAGAAACATAATTCTTACTACTTGGCACAATACAAAATTCATCGCAACCTATCTCTATCACTGAGATAAGAACGCGTAAAAAGGAATATTATTCTAATCTTATATCCGAAAGTCATGGGGACTTCAAACAAACGTGGAATGTAATAAAGTATGTTTATAAGCCAAGATCGCAAAAGGAAACAACTGCTGTTATAGTCACGGATGAGACTGCAGACGCATTCAACTCTTTCTTCTCTAATATTGGAGACCACCTACCTAACAACATTGCCAGCGGCAGTGCACATTCCGTTTCTCTACCTGACCTTCTTTCAAACACTTTTATTTTTGAAGGAAGTACGACATTAGAAATTATAAATCTGGTTAATTCAATGCCCAATAAAATCGGCAAGTTCTGATGGTTCCGATGGAGTTAGGGTCTTAAAAAGCAATATTGATGTACTTAGCTCTCCATTGGAACATATATTTAACCATTCTATAACAGAAGGTGTATATCCTGATTCACTGAAACTCGCTAAAGTCTGCCCTATTCATAAATGTGGGAACGTTAATGAACCTGTAAGCTATAGGCCTATATCTGTTTTAAGCACGATTAATACACTATTTGAAAGATTGATTGTACGACGCATCAACTCATTTTTAGAAAAATACAATATTATCACCCCGCATCAACATGGATTCCGTTCAAATAAATGAACTACTAGTGCTGTTATCTCTCTCTCTCAGAACATCAATGAGTCCTTAATGACAATAAAATTAGCATCGGTGTATTCTTAGATATTAAAAAGCCATTTGATACCGTAGACCATACAAATTACAACGATATGGTTTCAGAGGTCACTCTTTAAATTTCCTTACAAGTTATTTGTCATATCGTTCACAATTTGTTTCTTTGTTAGATCATAAATCCACGATAAGACCAATAAACGCCGGAATTTCCCAGAGATTTGTACTGAGACCTATATTTTTTTCATTGTACGTTAACGACTTACCTAACATGCCCATAAACTCTGACATAATAATGTACGCTGATGATACCGTCTTAATTTAGACGGACCATTCATTGCGTAATTTACAAAACACTATCAATCAAGATCTAACAGTTCTTCAGGAGTGGTTTAATTCTAACAAATTGACTTTAAATGTATATAAAACTAAGTATATAGTTTTTCCTTCGAATAAAAAATACATTACTACCGACAGTTTCCAAATTTGCATCGGAAATTCACTCCTGGAAGAAGTTAGTTCATTTAAAAATCTAGGAGTAACATTACATTATCATCTTCATTGGCCACAGCACATTATAAACACATGTAAAAAGTTAACGTACGCTTTCTACGCCTTACTGTAGGCGAGACAATGCTTTGATACTCCCACGATGAAACTTGCATATTTTGCTATATTTCAGAGTCATTTAACATATTCTATTGAGGCCTGAGGCGTAACTTATGACACTTACCTTTTGCCATTGATCGAATTACAGAAGAGAGCCCTCATAATCTTGGCATACTCTCACTATTCCCAAACGTCACGTAAAATATTTCATCGGCTTCATATTTTTATATTTCTGGAAATTAAACAATATATGATTGCTTGCTTAATAAATAAATATTTTAAAATCAAACAATCCACCGCCAGCGAACATCTTAATTAAGGGTACTCGATTAAAAAGGGCGAACACATGTGGTCACTTTAACATACCACGGTCTCGTAAAGTATACGGCGAGCGACTGATGCAATCATGCGGAACTAAAATGTAAAACACTTTACCATCTTCCGTCACCCATTCATGCAATTTTAAGACCGCTTTAATATACTATATTTTTCTTAATAGAACATGTCTCCCACCATCCTGAAACTCAATCGCATATTCTGCTATTGAATTCATAATCAATTATTTCACTTTGAATACACTTGTGCTTCTTAAGCGTGTCGTTATTTTACGATGTATATATTACCTGCTGCAGTTAAACAAGTCGCTTTCTACGTTTATTTTTTATTGTCTTTCTTTCTTTCTTTCTTATTTTCTTTTCCTTTGATTGTATTTCCAGTAATATTTCTAAAGAGTGCTGCCTTCCTAATATTTTATTATCAAAATCGGTTAAAACTAGCCAGAAGACTATGGGCCCAGATGGTTCTCAATAATTTGTATGCTCCAACTCATGACAATAAACTCGATTGATTGATTGATTGAACTAGCAACCTAGAGCAGATTATCTACAAAATTGCTTAATGCTGGGCCAAAACACTGGAAGCTGCGTCAGAGGCTGTGGGACACGAGGGTGCAAGATGACAAGGCGGAGGGCACGTGACCAACCGTCGGTCGAAGAGGCACGAGCTCCCGCCGGATATTGCGTGCTGCGCGATTCCGGAGCCGGCCAGGAACGATGGAGCCCGCCTGGCTAATGGCGATCCCCGGAGCGGTCCACCATCGAGGTTTGGACCAGTACCGACGGGAACATCGAGCCCTTCCATTTTAGGCCATGACGATCCCGGAGTGGTTCCGCAGCGCGACTCGGGCTATGATAGACCGAAACATAGAGCCTACGCTACGCTGGCGTGGGAAGGATGATCCGCAGGAGTGGACAGGTACTCCAATTTCTGGCTCTGAACAAAGGGCGACAATCAGGGTCGCCGGTTCCGGACTGCAGGCTCTCGAAGACGGGAAACTGGGAAGTACAGTAAACCCATTCACTGTCTACTCGTTCTGTTGTGTCACTCCTTAGAGCACGAACAAAGCAAAGACCGATCGGGTGTGTATTATTATGAAGCGACCCTACGAGGTCTTCAGTAATATAAAATTGGGAAGCTACTTGAATTGTAAATGTCCAACATATGTCGCTGTAACGAAATACCAGTCTTTTAGCACGCATTTGGATGCAGCCTGAGTTGAGCGTGTGTCATAAAATTAAACAGACCGCGCCAGAAGCTCGCACATGCTATCTGGTTATTTGCGTATCTAAGGCAATATAAAACTACTATTCACTGGCAACAAAAAGGTAGTATAGCTGGAACTGGTTAAGACTTCCGGCTTTACTCCGATTTAGTATACCACTTTAAAGCCCTCGTCTCGTTTCATTGTAGCAGGGCAACGCGTCAAAAACCATAGGCATGCCCAAGCATGCCTACGCGCAGGGCATTCAGTGCGTCACATTAAACAGTAAAAAAATACAAGATGAATCGTGAACTGCGGCTCATTTCGTATTATGTACTCTAAATTTTCAAGTTTGATTGAATATATCGTATACGTGTACGGGGAAACAAAATTGTAGACATTTTCTTATATTTTAAACTGTAAATCCGTGACATATACCAGCTATGAGCGGAATATTGTGACCCTCACCGCGAAGGCTGTAAATAGAAACAAAATAAAACGATAGACCTATGGTTGGGCAGATTTTGTTGACCCCTGTGTTGGTATTCGCCATCTCGTATATCTGAAGACTTCACAATGCATTCTTCGTTGCAGCGAACTTCATGCGCACCGTGCAGCACATTCATCTCAAACATGACTCCGGCGTTTTTTTAATTCTATTTATTATATATCAAGGTGCCTTGGCAGAACATCGCCTGGAGGATGACATGATTATTATAAAATCAAAAACGCATGGGTCTGTTTCTGCACTGTGAACACTTCGCTGGCATGTTACACGTCATGATAATGCTATTAATGACCTTAAAATGCCTACATTTGAAGGTTTTGATGATAATGTAATTAATGCAAAGGTGCAAGCGAGTGGGACAATAATGGCTGTAGTCATTCCTGGAGAATGCAAACAAAAGGTACAAATGAAAGCAGAAATGTCTACACTCAGCTAGGTGACTGGTGTGTGATCAAAAAACAACCCCCCTGGTCCTGGTTAGCTAAGTCGTTACAGCACTCCACTGGAAATGAAGAGGTTCCTGTTTCGATACTAGGACTGGGACCTTGCTGTGTTTGGAGATTTGTGTTTGTCCTTTGTCCCCCTTGTTCCCCTTCTGCAGGGATTATTACCGTCATGTTAAACGTCATGTTACATGTTTTTGTATTCAGTACCTCTTCCTTTGCTGGATATTAAAATTAATTTGCAATATGTTGTATTACTTTCCGAGTAACGAATTGCAGACAAGTACTCGGTATTCTAATTCTGTTGCGCCAAAGGAACATATAATGAAATGACCGAAGTGCAACGCAATGGGATCTACACTTCTAATACGGTGACACAAGACACGGGTCCGCTAGCGAACAAAACTTATCCAGGGAAATAAATGAAATTCACAGAAAGACGACAGCTCACAGAGTCGCCGTCTCCGGACTCGTGTGTACAACCAGCTACGGAAGGTGCATTCGTCATTTTTCGTATGAAGTAGGAAGCCTCGTGAGCTCAAAACAAGGACAGACTGCTGACCGCCGGATAATATAAGAGCAAAACATAATCACTTATAAGAGTGTCGCGGAGAGTTCTTGAGCAGTAGTAGACAGCGCCATACCAATCTGCGTTTTTTGCGCGTGTAACTGTTGCACGAGAATATAAGCGGGATGAAGACTTTTTCGGCATTTCGCGGTACAATCCGTAAGGTCTGTGTGCTTACAAATGTTCAAAGATATTAGGATTCTAGCGCTGAACAAAAACAAGATAGCGAGGGAAATTAAGTAATTCTTTATTGCCGTTTATGAAGCTTGTACATGAAGAAGAGAAAGACGGCACATGACGAGAGAAATGAAAGAAAGAAGAGCTTCTAAAGATCACGAACGGGTGGATTCGAAAAGACCAGCGACACTGCGGATTAGGGAGGACTAAAGGCCGGTTCAGACACTTGCGTTTGAGTGCGTTTGACTGCGTTGCGGCGAGAACCGAAAGCGAGTCACCGGCACATCTGTGCTTCATATGAAGGGTGGAATCAAATTCAAGGAATCTTCTTGGCACGCGATATAAGCAGCAGGGATGTCCTGGTGTCTCGCTGCCGCAACGCAGTCAAACGCAGTCAAACGCAACTGTGTGAACCGGGCTTGAGAGAAAAACGTGAGCTGAGCATTTGGTCAGCCTACGTTTCCTGACACCGTACCGACAGAGGTCAGCGGCGGGGAAGTGTCATGTCAATGGAAGGTTGACACCGAGACTGTGAAAGCCAACTACAGCGAGGCCTAACATCAACCAGCCGCAGTCCGGAACATCAGCTGGGTCGTAGATAGATGCATCCGGCAGGGCAACTCTTACTGTCACTACACCTTCTTTCAAGGCCGTGCTTCTTTGTGTGGTTTCCTCAAGAGCATGCAGAGCACTACCCGATAGGGCACGATAAACAGTGATCTACATTAATTGGCACCTCACATGAGGGCCGTTCGGACTGTCGTTGCCAGTGTTTGCTCCCGGCGAGTCCCACGAATCGCGATTTCCAGCCTTTCGTTTTATTTCCTCTGCTCCGTTTAACATGAGCACCTTCAACGTTTACCCATCCCCAGATCCGGGAACGGAACTTTCCACACGAGACCGGCGTCCAGTAAGTATCGAATGTCGTCACCGGCGCGGGAGAAGGCACAAGTGCGAAAGCAAACGCAGCTGTAGCACTCTATCTCGGGACTTCACCCCCGGCTCCAGTTGTAGGCGCGCAAGTGGTTCGCGAACCGACGCGCGTCAAGGCTGCGATATTCGAGGCGTTTTCCACAAAAATGGGTTTGGCTCCACGTGCGAGGAACCGCGCGTCTACGTCTGTGTCTCACCAGCGGTTAAGCGTGCCGACGCCGACCTACTCGGTATCCGCCGACGCAAAATCTGAGCACAATTTCGTACACGACTTAGGCGCCTACATTGAGCCTGAAGGGGTGTCCAGACAGGGTACTGTACTTCAGAACGAGTGAGGCGACAGTTCTCCGCCATTTAAAGTGGAAGTTGAAGTTCGGCAGTCCGTTTCCTATTTGGACACCACCAGGCAAATATCACCGCTTTCTTCCTGGCCTCCTCCGATTTTCTGTGACCTCGTTGCTCGTCTAACGCTTAAAATATGTCGAAAAGCATTTAGGATGTATGACCTACTTTGGTGTGTGATAAAATACTTTTAAAAAAATACATGTGATGAAATCATGTGTCCCAAATATACGTGAAAATATTGTCGGAAGAGGTATGATTCGGGCGCAGATCTGCCGCTAGAAAGATCACGGCACGTCGCGATTGTCAAGCTCTGCGAGTGCCGCCCTTTGAATGTCGGCGCAGATAAGATTTTTGTTATCTCTCTCTTGCTTCTGTTCGTGCACAAGGTTAGGATTGTCGTTGCTTTCCTCTAAAACAAAATGAAAGGTTATGTTATTTGGTTTCAAGCGTTTATAATTAATGCGAAGAGTGCATAAACTTGATTTGAATCGCCATTTAAAAAAAATATATATATATATTGTGACATCGGTTTTGGTTTTGTTTCGGTTTCAACTGTGTCCCTTGACGCGCATCTCATCTG
Organism: Ixodes persulcatus; assembly: GCA_013358835.2. Classification (NCBI taxonomy): domain Eukaryota; kingdom Metazoa; phylum Arthropoda; class Arachnida; order Ixodida; family Ixodidae; genus Ixodes; species Ixodes persulcatus. Next base: position 13,041 of record JABSTQ010002834.1, read on the forward strand.
GGGTTTTATGTACTGTGTCACACCGGGCAATTAAGTTGAGCTCTATAACAGTTGCGAAATGTCAAGAATCTTTGGCTTAATGACAGGTAAATGCGTTACTGCAACTAAAAGTATCGGCGCTTCCTCAACATTAGATTCGGTGTTAGAAAGTTCATATAAATAGTGCTTTGCACTATCGTGAACTGTTTAAAGATTTGTGGTGAACGGAAAAGCATTTCTTGTGATATCAGACAAATCTTCAGATAACTGACAACCATGATTTTAAGCCCCAACATGTGTAAGTGTCGTTACTCTGAAGCGTAGTTTATTAAGTGGCTCTAAGCAAGACAGTATAGCAACGCCAGCTCATCTATCGAAGGATACCAAGCTGGGTAATTTTATTTTCTGATATGTGCAACTGATTCGCTTTGCAGACACGCTCTTGTGGAAGATATCACCTAATGAAAAAAATATCTTGAGGACTAACTTGTTAATTTTTCATGAATTAAAAAAAATGCTTTGCAGAAACGTTTAGCAGGCTCTCTCTTTCGAGACACGTCTTCACCAGGACGCCTGCAGAAAACATAACGACGATAACAAATAAAAGGGGACTGTATTTTACAGAACACTATTTCAACGAACAAAATGTTGGGTTCACACTGGCCGGTGATGGCTGAACATATTGTAAGTCAAAACCCCGAGATTAAAGAAAAAGCGAAAAACTTTGTCTGTCGTGTCGTCCTTTGTTTTCTGCGAAGTCTTGGGTTTTTGTCTTGAATTAATGTTTCGCAGGAAAGCGCTGGATGCGGGTTAAATTAAAATGCCAAGATCAAAGATCTGCCTACCACTGTATTTCTTATGGTGCATACAAATTTGGATATTTTGAGTAGATCGTTCTGATAGCTCCGATAACTATACTGTATACTTCGCCGTGCGCTTGCATGCCATATCGCAACCAACGTCTAAAGAGTATATGGGTGCTTTCATTCCAATTCAGGCACGGTTTTGGGGACTATAATTTAATATTTACAAAAATGTATAATTTTGGGTTTTTTTATTTTAAATGAAAGAGAACTCAAACATCAACCTTGGCGGATTCTTTTTCTTTTTTTTTAGGTTATTTCACATTGAAACGGGCGAGGCCAGAATTGACGTTTCTCCCATCAGTCGGGGATCGCAGGTTTGACCGCTCGCTATTTGGTCAATTGCCAAGTAATTGCAGGAGAACTCTTCTATTTGATTTTCAAAATACATTCCAATATGATAAATAAAAAAACTAAAAATATTTTATTTTAAAGTAATATAACGAAATATGTAAAAAAATTCATTTGGAGACTGTCGGAAAACGTTTTTCAAGTTTTTAACTTGAAAGTTTTCAAAGTTTACAAGTTTTAATGATCTTCATATCACCAGAAAGCTGAGATGTAGCTATTTTTATCTCATATAGTTTTGATATCATATCTACAAATAGAATACGCAATATAAATATTTTACACTTCATCAAAACCAAGCAATTATCGTGATCTATAACAAAATTTAAAGAAAATATAAAAAAAAGCTGTACCATATAACCGGAAATAAAGCTTAAATTTTGTTCAATGTTGTTGGAAAAGGGCAAGGATGTTGTCACGACGCACGACTGCTAAGATCCAAGGTTGAATTGAAGTAACACAAAAAGAATACTATAATTTATATTGCCACGCGCGTCGGCTAGCAACCACGTGCATGGCCGAGTGGTTACCGCGCTTGACTGTCGCGCGGAAAGTCTAGGTTCGTTTCTAGTCAGCGGAATGTTCTTTTATTTATTCTTTTAACCTTGCGTTCGCGTTTGTTCGAGATCATTCTCGTCTGATTGAGTTCCGAATGTTCTAGGCCGATAGTTCCAGAAGTCAACGCGCGTACATAAGGGGCTCCACGCGGCGATCTGCAGTTAGTCTCGCCCCAGCGTTCGACTCTGCTCTTACGCTGACTTCGACGCCCGCGACGCTCTGCTGTTGTCTTCTGTTTCCTTTAATTTTTGGGCACAAGATCGCCCCATTAAACTTTTAGTTTCTTCAGTTATCACAGCCTCATCCATTGTCATTCGTGACATTTTGGTGGAGGTGCGGGGTAGCACCTCATGTCTCTTCACCACACGCCTCCGAGGACCCGTTCGGCAAGCCCCACTCCAATACGACCATTTGTAGAAGAGGCAGGGCCCCGGGCAAGCCAGCGTCTCCGAGGACAACCCCCAGAGCTTGGTCCACTGTCGGACAAGGCAAAGAAGCTACCGAAGCCGACGATGAACTCCACGGCCCAGCCGACGGAAAACCCCCAAGCAGCACCGTCCTACGTCTTTCTGCCTGTGGTTCCCCGTGTGCCGACGCCATTCCACGGTGAAATCTACAAGGACGTAGAAGACTGCCTGCAGCACTACGAACGTGTGGCCCGCTAGAACGCGTGCGCGGCAGAACAGCGCCTCCAAAACATTTACTTCGCACTGGAGGGAACGGCAAGACAATGGATGAGGCGGTGATAACTGAAGAAACTAAACGTTTAATGGGGCGATCTTGTGCCCAAAAATAAAAGGAAACAGAAGATAACAGCAGAGCGTCGCGGGCGTCGAAGTCGCCGTAAGAGCAGAGTCGAACGCTGGGGCGAGACTAACTGCAGATCGCCACGCGGAGCCCCTTATTTACTCGCGTTGGCTTCTGGAACTATCGGCCTAGAACGTTCGACGACTAGAACATTCGGAACTCGATCAGACGAGAATGATCTCGAACACACGAGAACGCAATGTTGAAAGAATAAATAAAAGAACATTCCACTGACTGGAATCGAACCTAGACTTTCCGCGCGACGGTCAACCGCTTTAACCAATCGGCCACGCACGCGGTCGCTCGCCGATGCGTGTGGCAATATTTATACGTTTTGATAAAACACAATCATATCTTGGTATTAGAAAAAAAAAAACGCCAATAAAAAATCTGTTCTTAAGAAAATAGGTTTCAACTTTGCTAGGTTTTCGAAACATTTGCTTTTCCGTGTCCACACAAAAATTTGCATAGCCTATTTTTACCGCAAAACCAAACTATGCGTTGCTGAGTGTTTATTCTCCGCCAACATTTGGCGCTAGAGGTCCGAACCAGATGCAAAAGTTTTAAAACTAACTGTTTTCTTATTCGAAAGATATTGGTGATTTTCTGAAAATTTCCATGGGAAAATGGGGCCCATTTTAGCCCGTTTTCGGTAAATAGCGCAAAAGAGCTTCATGGATTCGAAAGCTCTTCCGGCCATTATTTCCTGAAAAATAACTTCAAAAACTCGTATAACTTTTGAATAAATAACGGTTAGTACTGAAACTTGGCATCTGGTTTGAACCGCAAGCGCTACATTTGCATGGAAAATGAGGGCGGAGCCATACGTATGTTTGTTCCCAGTGAAAAACAAAACAAAAAAAAAATATTATTTCTGGGGGACAACTTGCATATAAATTCAAACTTTGATTTTCAAAATTAAATTTTCACGTACAATAGGAGAGTTAGAGTTGAGCTTTTTGGTGAAATTAAGCTCATTAAAATACCTTGTGTAAATTGTTGGGACGGCCCTGCATTGTACCATATTGGAGATGGCCTTCACATGTCGCCAACGACAGCAGGGCCCTCTTTCATCGTCAACCCACGCTTCCCTTAAAGAGTCCTTGAAAAGAAAAAAAAACAGTTTTTTTAAACCGTCTGGTCGGGACGGGCGTATCTAGAAATAAATTTCACGCCAACAAAAATGTCTATCATATTCTCCGGTGAGCTAATCTCCGGTGAGCTTATCTCCGGTGAGCTTTTCTCCGGTGAGCTTTTCTCCGGGATTTATCGTCTCGACGGTCTCAACACAAGCGCAGCGATCTTGTTTGTTTACCTGACGTCACGGAGCGCGAAGAAGTCACTCGCGCTCCGAGAAATTCTCGGCGCACGAAGAGCGCGCTCGAGTGTCAGTCTCCGGTGTCACTCCTGTCCGTTTTGTGAAAGGAGCGTCAAACTTTCGCGCTCCGGAGCACGCGCCCATTGGGGCTCTCATGCTTCGAAAAAAGGAGCCAAATTGGAGGTTATACGTCTCACGGAGGGGCCTCCTGAACATCGATGCTCTTTCAGAGCAGACTTTAAGAAGGCAGTTCCGCTTCAAGAAGGTGGATTTTCCGACACTGGTGAGCGCTTTGGATTTGCCTGAAAGCGTGACAAGCGCCTGGGGGTGAGCGTATCAGCCCGAGGAGCTCTGTGCATGTGCCTGCGGGGGTTGGTGTATCCAAACTGCTTCTCCGATCTCCAAGAGTGCTTTGGCAGGCATTACCCAGTGATAACCACCATCACAAGCAAGGTGATGTTTTACATTGAAAGAAACTTCGGCTTCCTTCTGGACAACCTGACTGTTCAAAACTGGTTGACCGTCGCGAACCTGAAGGAGACGAGCGAGGTTGCTGGACACTGACAACTCCAGTACCACACTTTGGTTGAGACAACAAATAATTGCTCATAGTTAGGAATGGGCGAATAGAGGATTTTGGGTCCGAATCGAATTTGAATTTCCCGCAGGGGGCACCTGTGAAAGCAGGTGTTTGGAGAGTGGTGTCTCCACGGACCCCGAGCCATGCGGGCTTGCCCGCCCACGTCTGGCTGTGCGTGGCTTTCCCGTGTCTGGGGAAAAGGGCATCCTGGTGGTTGAGCCGAGCCCGGGGTAGGTTTGGACCCTTCGGGGCCCCCCGGGTGAGGCAATACACCAATTCGGCCCCCGCTTCTCATAGACGGGAGTCCTTGTAAGGCCCGGCCAGGATGATTCAGTCTAGTCGCCACTTCTACTATCCCCTCTCTACTTTCACCCTTGTCTTCTCCTCCTTTTCACTCTTCTCATTTCTCTTCTTTCCTTTTTCAACTTCTTTGGCGGCAAAGGCTAACCTTGGGTGGCGACAGACCCCTTGTTCAGAACCACACTTGGTTATAGTTCCTGGGCAGTGCTAATAGTATAACGTTTCCAGCAAAGCCCTTTTTGTTATGGTGCGTTATCTATTCCCTTGTTGGGCTCCGTGGTGGACGGCACACCACAGGTTCCGAACAAACTTCGCCGCTTATGGCAACCCCCCAAACCAAAACCCCCAGTTCAGGACGTGCCGCTAAGAGGCATCGTCCCGAACGAACAGACATAGTGAAAGATAAAGAAGATGAAACTTTTTCAAGATTTATGGTGATTCACTCTGAGGTCCCTGACAAACCTCTCTCTAGGGTGTCACCGTTTCTTGTAGCGAAGGTTCTCGACAGTCAGATTGGTGCTGATTAGAAAGCAAAGAAACTGCATTCTGGTGATATGCTTGTTGAAGTTGCAAAAAAGTCCCAGAGCATTACTCTTCTAAAATTGACATCCCTAGGTGATATACAGGTAACAGTAAGCACACACAGAACCCTCAACACCATTCGAGGGGTGATTTCAGAAGATGATCTTCTTTCCAGTAGTGAAGACGAGATCTTGGAAGGCCTGCGGGCATCTAGAGTAGTGGCGGTCAAACGCATTATGACGAGGCGTGACGGCGCAGAGGTGAAAACTAAACACCTTATCCTGACTTTTGAACGTCACACGCTTCCTGCACTCGTCAAAGCTGTCTACTTGAATGGCCGTGTCAGACCGTACGTCCCGAACACACAGCGATGCTTCTGTTGCCAGCGTTTTTTTCACGGGTCGCGCAGCTGTCGGGGGAGGGAGACGTGCGCAAAGTGCGGGAGCCACGACCATGTGGCCGACGTCTGTGAAGGTTCAGTTGCCTGCGCTAACTGCAAGGGTCCTCACCCTGCTTACTCTCGCTCCTGCCCTCTGTGGCGTCAGGAAAAGGAAATTCTTAGCTTACGAGCCAAAGAGAACTTGTCGTATCCTGAAGCAAAACAAAGGTTTTCCTTCATTTCCAAAGGCACCTACTCCGACGCGGTGCGCAGGAGCCCTGCACCACGTGCGGAATCCAGGGCCACTCAGTTCTCAAATGAGGACTTGGCAGGCCCCTCTCAGGCCCTGAAACAACCTGCGGGGAAGCAGGGTGCCCCAGGTAACGCTGGGAGCACACAGCTACCCCAGTCGATTCAGGCACGACCTCAGGCTGACCGGCAGCCTCGTGCCAGTGGTTCTTCTCAAGATGGGGAGCGAGGCCGTCGTTCCACTCCCTCGGCGGCGGCCCGCCTTGTTACGGAGCAACAGGGCCCACCTGCTGCTCCCTCAACTTCAAAAAATGTTGAAAGCGTGAATGCGGGAGGGTCCCGGCCTGGTACGTCGAAGCCTTCTTCGGCGCGGTCTGTCTGTGGCCGGAAAGTCGTGGCTCAGGTCTCCGACCACGTCGGAATCGGCAAACCTGCGTCCAAGGTTCAGGATGCAGTGGGTGCTGTTTACATTGCCGATTCTCCAGGTCCTTCCTCGGATCAAGAGGACATGGAATGGCAAACCTCTAAATCAAAACAGAAAGGAAAAAAGCCGGTGGTTCCTCCTTAGGGTGTAGAACATGCAGAATTGCTTTAATTTGTTTATGAAATCTTTTATCCTTTAAAATGGGCTTTGTAATTTTTCAGTGGAACTGCCGTGGCTTATTCACCAACCTTACAGATGTTGAGTTCCTTTTAGAAGAGTATAAGGCATCTGCCTTATGCTTGCAGGAAACACACTTGAATACATCTCACACTAACTTTCTGAGACGCTACAGTGTGTTTCGTAAAGACCGCCCTAGCACGTCCATTTCTTCTTGTGGCGTTGCGGTCGTGCTTTCAAAACATATTCCATGTGCAGATGTTCCACGTCAGACGCCACTCGAAGCTGTCGCTGTTCGTCTCTTGTTGCATAAAGCTATAACTGTGTGTTCAGTGTACTTTCCACCTTCTTTTTCTCTGAAGCGACAAGATCTCGACTCCCTTTTAAGCCAGCTTCCAGAGCCCTTTTTTTTACTCGGTGATTTTAACGCACATTGTACCCTTTGGGGAAGTGATCATACAGATACACGCGGAAAGATAATCGAATTCATATTATTTTCTCATCCACTATGCATTTTTAATACTGGCCATCCTACGTATTTTAGTCCTTCATCCTTGTCATCTACATGCATCGATCTTTCTATTGGCAGTGCAAATCTGCTACCTGATTTTTCCTGGACTGTTGATCAGAATCCCCATGGACGTGACCACTTCCCCATTATTTTAAAATGTAAAGACACTCCTCAGTCTTCACCCCTTCGCCATCCACGCTGGAAGTTTGAAAAGACAGACCTGAGTCTTTTTAAGCAGTCGTCACTCCTGGCCTATTCTCGCCTCAATCAGCTTTCGATTGATGAGCTCAACCATCTTTTAACATCCCATATTCTCACGGCAGCGTCACTTTCAATCCCTCGGTCATCTGGACAGCTTCCCAAACGACCGAAGCCATGGGGGAATGAAGACTGTAAAGAGAGTCGCAAACAGCAAAACAAAGCCTGGGGTTTTCTAAGATGTTATCAAACTCGGGATTACCTGATATCTTTCCGAAAAATGAAAGCTCGTGCTAGGTACATTCGTCGCAAAGCGAAACGCGAGAGCTGGCAAAAATAGGCGACCTCCATTAATAGCAATACTTCTCCCAAAGAAGTATGGGACAGGATTCATAAAGTAAATGGCTCATATCATGCTTTTACCATTCCACTTCTTTCCAGAAATAGAAAATGCCCAAGCAATCTTGAAGAGCAGGGCAACATCCTTGGCGAGCATTTTGAATTTATTTCCAGCTCGCAGCATTACCCGCCTGCTTTTCTGCAACATAAAAAGAAAGCTGAGAGTATGGTACTGAAAACATCTGGTGGTGAATGCGAAGCTTATAATGCCCCTTTTACTTTACACGAACTGAACATAGTGCTCCAAAACTCTAAGTCATCAGCTCCTGGTCCAGATGGCATTCATTACTATATGCTTCAACATCTCCATCCTTCCACACTCGATATTGTTTTATACCTTTTTAATCGTATTTGGTTCGAGGGCTACTTTCCATTGGACTGGAGAATGGCAACAATCATACCCATACTCAAGCCCGGTAAGGAGCCATCCTGTGCGGCTAGTTATAGGCCTATCGCTTTGACTAGCTGCTTTGGAAAATCTCTTGAACGAATAATTAACAGAAGACTGATGTATTTCCTTGAACTAAACAAACATCTAGATGTGAACCAATGCGGGTATCGTTCGTCTCGGTCCACTCTTGACCATTTAGTACGGCTGGAGACAGTCGTGCGTGAGGCCTTCGTTCATAGACAACATTGCCTATCTGTATTTTTCGACCTCGAAAGAGCCTACGATACAGCCTGTCGCTTTGGTACACTGAGGGACTTGTATGATCTGGGTATTCGCGGTCGAATGCTTCGTACCATTGAGAGCTACCTCAGCAGGCGTACCTTTCGTGTTCAGATAGGAACAACTTTATCTAAAGTGTTTGTCCAGGAAAATGGAGTTCCTCAGGGAGGCGTTCTTAGTGTCACATTGTTTATTGTCAAAATGAACTCCCTTGCATTGGCTATCCCCCCATCGGTGCAATATTCACTCTATGTAGACGACCTTCAGATCTCTGTGTCCTCTTGCAATCTGTCACTGTGTGAGCGACGAATTCAGCTGACCATCGATAAGCTATCAACCTGGGCCAATCAAAATGGGTTTAATTTTTCCTCAGATAAAACAGTGTGTGTGGGCTTTTCTCGGAAACGCGGACTATTCCCAGAGCCGGTTCTAGCACTAAACAATGCCACCGTTTCTGTGAAGCCTGAGCACAAGTTTCTGGGTCTTATATTCGACAGCAAACTAACCGTTGGTGCCCATATTAAGAATCTAAGATTAAAAGCTCTCAAATCACTTAATATTCTCAAAGTCCTGTCCCACCGATCCTGGGGTTCTGACCGGACGTGCCTTTTGTGGATATATCGCTCGATAGTGCGATCACGACTGGACTATGGCAGTATTGTTTATGGTTCAGCTAGGTCTTCCACTCTAAAAATGCTCGACCCTATCCATCATCTTGGGTTGCGATTGGCAACGGGTGCCTTTCGCACGTCTCCTGTGCCAAGTCTGTATGCAGAGGCCAACGAGCTGTCTCTTGAGAAGAGAAGATTTTCACTGGGCTTTATGTATTCCCTGAGAGTCAGGTTCATTTCTGATCACCCTGCGCGAATGGATGTGGAAGACATGCGCTCTGAAAGGGTGTTTCAGAACAAAGCCACAACTGTGCCTCCTTTTTCTATGAGATTGAAAAGTGCCTGTGAGAACATGGGACTCGATTGGAGGCCTCCTGTAGTGCAATCTACTGTTGCAGGAGCACCTTGGGAGCACCGTGTCATTAAGTGTGACCTGTCACTGACGCGATACAAGAAAGGTGATACTCCCAATGGTGTGTTTCTTCAGGAATTCTTTGCACTGCAAAGTCAGTATGACGAATATGTAAGCTTCTACACAGATGGTACAAAGACGGAATCTGCTGTTGGGTGTTCAATGATTGGCCCGACAGTTCAACTTGTTAGGCGAATCAACTCCTCTGCTTCTATTTTCACAGCAGAGCTCTATGGTCTGCTTGTAACGATAAGCTACATACTCGATAAAAAGCTGCCTCGCTCCATCGTATACACTGACTCCCTCAGTGCATTGCGTGCACTGTCTTCACTGACACCCCTCAAACACTTCCTGCTTCTTCAACTGCGAAATAAGATTGTTGCTGCCTCAAGACAGGGAAACGAAATTATATTTTGCTGGATTCCCAGCCACGTGGGCATTCCGGGCAATGATGCTGCAGATCGCGCAGCAAGTACTTGCGTGAAGCGAACAATTGATCTCCACGACTTTCCTTATGCAGACTACAAAGCCCGTCTCAGGCATCACGTAAAGTCCAAATGGCAGGCTGAATGGGATCAAGAAATCGGCAACAAGTTGCACATGATCAAACCTCTTTTGAGCGAATGGCAGAGTGCACGCCACCAGGAACGCTTTTTTGAGGTTGTCCTTTGCCGGCTCAGAATTGGTCACACTCATCTGACTGATGGCTACCTCCTTCGTGGGGAAGATTCCCCCACTTGTGAGCAGTGTGACAGTGCCTTAAGCATTCTACATATTCTAGTAGAATGTCCAGCTTATCATGAAGAACGTCTTTTGTATTTTTCGCAACTGTATCAAGAACAAGTCCCACTACACCCAGCTCTGCTCTTAAGTGATGATTCTCTTGTGACACACACTAATGTTTTCAAATTTTTAGATAGTATCAGCCTTCTACACCGATTGTAGCTTCCTTAACCTACAGATCATGCCCATCGCTCTTTTACCTTTTGGTACTCCATTACCATCTTTTATCTAATCACTGGCTACTAAAGCCTCTTTCTTCTTTTTAAACTTTTTCCAGCAATGGTCTTGTTTTTGGAGCTCTATAGCCTTAGTAGCTTTTGCGCCACAAACACCAAATCAACCAACCAACCAACCAGGGCTAGCGGCGCGAGCTTGTCAAAGGCGTAGTCGAGGAGGGAACACTCCATGCTGTCTCCGTTTTCGCGATGGTAGCAGACGGTTTCCCCACAGCGGCATATGTCAGCGGCATATGTCGGCTTACCTTGTATTTTTCATTACGACTCTTAGACGAATACTCTGTATCATAAGCTCAACTTAACCTCAGAATAAATCACGCCACCCAGCAGACAGCACGAAGGACGTTAGCAAAACGCACTGCGCCCCCCCACACGTACACTGGCAGGTGGCGTAATTCTCCGCCCAATATGTGGCGCCCAGCGCATGCGTACTCTGTACCGTCCCGCTGGCAAAGCTCGGCGGCTCGGCGAGGAGGGCTCGTCGCTTTTTTTGTTTCGAGTTTGTGGATCGAAGCACCGGGAGTTTGGGTGAGTCCTTCAAATTTATGTGTTTTTGGTATTGATCGAATTCTTATGATTACACTTCGGACAGGATTTAGGTGTGTTCGATGAATTCCGCGACTGTTTATTCGGAGAGATGAGGAGCTCTCACCCGGTGAGCCACGGGCCAGGTAGGCCTATTTCTGCCTAGCTGCTAAAAACCCGCTCGAGCAGCGCTGGCGGCGCGAGCTTGTCAAAGGCGTAGTTGAGGAGGGAACCCTCCATGCTGTCGCCGTTTTCGCGATGGTAGCAGACGGTGTCCACACATACACCAACTTGTCCAAACGATTTGCCTTCTCGTCTACATGAATCCTGCAGTGTGCAAAGACCCTATGAAAATCGACAGCCGGCTGCGAGGGACGCCGTTGTCCGGGCGAGCGGTGGCGTGTCGTCGAGCTTTGAAGGTGTCGAAGGGCCGTTCGGAAGCCTGAGACACGAAAGGATGACTACCGACGCCAGCGGAGTCGAAGCCAGCTCACGGAGCACAATCTCGGCCGCCACCAGGCCCGTCTCAAGCGGTCTAGATAGAGCTGTGCACGTTCTGCTCTGTCGACCGAGGTCATCCGCTCCGTTCCACCCCACACGGCCGGCGAGCTTCACCGAGTGCCTCGGCTTCCGGGCGTCTTCCCCTTCATGTGATTTCAACTGTGGTCCAGTTTGTGGCTCGCTATCAGCAGGAGTGTCATTTCTATCGCCTACCGCTGTTTTTTAAAAGCGCTATCGAGTCCGTTTCAGTGGCTCCAAATGTTTGACTTGTGAGTGTGCTGTACGACGCCTGATTTGGAGGTCGCTGTCACTTCACCGTAAGTGCGCCGACACGTTTCATTAGCTTACCACGATCATTCGTGCGAAGCGTGATCAAAACTGATGCGGTGTGTTGTTTTTGCCGTTGTTTTGTATCTTGGTTGCGAATACCTCGAAATACACTTTTTGATGCAAAGACCTCGGTCGTTTTTGTTTAGTCCGATCTCATTTGTCTACAGCTGCTGGCGGCCGGCTTTCAGCAGAGGTTGGTTTTTATCGTCTTTTGGGGGTCACAACATGCATGTAAAACTCAATGTCTGAAATAAACTTCCAATAATATTGACACTAAATTTTAGTTTTATACTTCACAGTCATTTGGATGTCTATAGAGTTGAAGGGCTGAGGGGGTATGAAGGGCTAATAGGGTTTCAATGGATGAAGGGATTGGAAGGGCTGAGGGGTTTGATGCGCTGATGGGTATAAAAGGCTGACTCTCCTTAACACATCAGGGCTGAAGTGTTATTTTTGATAGGGAAGAAACGCAGTCAGCGGCGAGACCCGTGCACCTTATTTTTGCTGCGCAGGCGATAAGTTAGCTACCTTTGTAGACAAGTACTCCGGAGTACAAATCGCGAGGCAACACGCCTGAGCATATTGCCATACGCGTCACTGAGCGAGCGCGTGCGTGGCCGAATGGTTACCGTGATGGACTGTCGCGCGAAAGGTCTAGGTTCGATTCCAGTTAGCGGACTGCCCATTTATTTATAATTTCATCTTGGCATTCTCGTAAGTTCGAGAATATTATCGTCTGATCAAGTTCCGAATGTTTTACGCGCCGAATCTTCTAGGCTGAATGTTCCAGAGACACACGCGGGTACAAAAGGTTCTCCGCGTGGCAAGCCGGAGCCAGCCTCGACCCAGCAATCAATCCTGCTGTTACGCCGTTCTCGACGCCCGCGACGCTCGATTGTTTTTGTTTGTTTCCTTGTTTTGGGCGCAAGTTCGCCCTATTAAAAGTTTTGTTTGTTTCAGTTTTTGTCACTTCATTAACTGCCATTCGTGACAATATTAAGCCACGCCCGGCGTTTTAAGATGTAGTCGACAATCGATAACCTCCACTACGGTGCATTTGGATGCTTCTCCCACTGGTGTTTTTTAGCTTCCAGTTCCGCCCATGCATCAAATGTGGTATCGAAGTGTTACAAATGTGGGATGTCGCGCTGTGGAATTTCGAGTTCCTGGTGGTTGGTCGTAGAAGTTCTGGCTAAAAGCACGAGCAAACGCGAGTATCGCTGTTAGTCGCAGTATCCGAACTCAGGGTTGCCGTGGCTTCTATGGGCTGTCAAGTTGAAAAGCAGCCCGCAGCAGAACATGCGTCTGCCACATCCACCACCGCTGCTGTGACGCCGCCAGGATCGAGGCCGGCGACACCATCAACCTTCTATGGCGTCATCAGGGGGAAATCGGGGGACAAGTTTTGGGACGTGCTAAACACACCAGCCTGAGACGCGTTCCATCCTTTTGAAAATAACCATTAAACCCTGATGTGTTCTGTGACCCTCCAAACCCTTCAAACCCCTTCAGCCCCTCAGACCCCATCAGCCCTTCAAATCCCCTCAGCCATTCAGACCCTTCACCTCTTCAGACTCTTGAGCCCATCGGACATTTCAAACTTTCAAAACGCCTCAGCCTTTGAACCATATAGACGCCAAAATGACAGTGAACCCTAAGCCAAAATTATGCTGTTTCAAACGTCATTGGAAGTTTACTTTAGACATGGAGTTTTACATGCATGTTGCAACTCAAAAATACGATAAAAAGGTGCACTCAAAGGGGAGCGCAATCAGCTCTAGACAAAAGCGACCACACCAAATAGCCTGCAACCGAGTACTTTATGGTCAAAAATGGTTTTAGAGGTTAGTTAGAGTGGCGATGTGGGCAAGTGGTTTATGTTTCAGCAATATATCAAACACCGCGCAAAACAACGAAGACGGGATATAATAAGTGTACAGGACGAGCGCTGATCTCACAACAAATATTTATTGATAAAAGTACACAACGAAGTAAACCACCAAATCATCGTCACGGCGTCCCAACATATGTCCAAGGAGGTTGTCTATATTCTTTGCGAGTGAACAGACGTTTGGCTTGCGCAGCTTACCCCTTCCTTAATTTTTCAAATGCCTCTAATAATTCCCTGGCTGCCTCCTCAACTCATCTGCCAATAACCATGATGTCGAAAAGATATGGCACAAGCAAGCGCCACATTGAAGAAGCAGATGACCCCTCCCCCGCTGTTGATCGAAGCGACCAATCATGCTTCCGTGCTCTATCATTAACGCACCGTTCAGTTTGTCCAATGGAGACCCTCCCGCAACTCAGCGGAATCTTATACGTCACGCCCATCGAACAATTCCACATACATTTTTTTTCACAGCGCAGTGGGTTCTACTTACGCCCCCCTTTATCGGCGATTCTAGGGCAAAGTTGTGACAAATTTCGAGGGGCCGAAAACATGATAAGTACCTCAAACCGCGCTGTTACATTTTTTTTTCTCTTAAGTTCTGAGAAATTGTGTGCTGGAATGGGATCACTTGTGGTGTCTTGCTTGGTCTCTCCCTTCTCTGATGAGCACTTCTCTTAATATTGTTCAGCAACGTTTCCGCCACCGCCAGCAAGACTGACGAAGGAAGCCCCGCCACTGCAAGTCGTACCGCCAGTTGTCCAAAACTCTCCTTCATAAAATGGTTGCATGACTTTTCTATGCATCCCGTACGCACGATGACGCTGTGCTACTTTTCTTGCAGAGGAGGGGGGGGGGGAAGTTCTTTCGTCTGCTGAAGTCCTATCCTGCCCGTGCATCAAACGTGGTCGAGGAGTGGCAGGAAACGATAGCACAGAAACCGACCTTGTCTAATATCGAGGTCCTGGCGCTTGGTGCTAAAAAATTACGGGTGTGTCGCTGTTGTCGCGGCGTCCCAACTCCTCGCTGCTGAAGCTTCCTTGGAGTGTTAAGCCTAAGAGCAGCCTGCAGCGGAACTGGCATCTGCCGAATCTACCTCCGTTGTTGTGACACCGCCAAGACTGCGGTGTGCGACAACATACGGCTTCTATGACGTCACTTCCGGAAATCGCAGAACCACTTTTTAGGGCGCGAGGAACGCACCAGCGGAAGACCCGTTCCAGGCACTGTACTTGCCAGTGTTGCCTGTCAATCTAAAAGCGAAAAACGCAAGTCCAGCTTCTATTCGGAACGAGGAGCAGGCTAGTCAGTCGTATCTGCACCCACCCTCTTTTTCCCCTTAAATGGTTGTCCCTCTTAATAATATTTATTTCGAAAACTCGTTGTCATTTTCTTATTTACACGAGTTGTGATCCTTAGATTGAAAAGCCATACAAAACTGAAATTATACATTGTTAGCAAAGAAATGCCATGTGAAACCCACGTGCACTTGACATTAGAACGTTTTATCGCGTGGCAGCAAGGACGTGTTTTTCCAGCTGCTCCACTCCGTTTCATGGGCGGCAGCGGTTTATCTCTTGCTCCGGCACATGCGAAAGGCGTTCCCACTGTAAATTCGGGCATATCCTCGAGGCTGACTATGATTTTCTAGTGGTAAACGGAGTCAGCACATGTAAGTACTGAATTCGCACAAGACGGGGTACCTACAACGACGAAGCGGCGGCAGCTCGAGACGGTGCAAGTTTGGCCGATGGGATTCCAGCTCCCGATGACAGCAAGAAGACTGACCTTGCGGAAAATCGTGAGTTCGACCTTCAGGGCCTGACATTCAGGGTTCGACCTTCAGGGCCTTCAGGGCTTCTCAAGATTCAACACAAAATGGCAAGAAAACGGGACCTTTTAATGGCCGAAACTAAGTGCTTGGCGGCAACGAACAATGCGATTCGCTCAGAAGTCGTTGCTTGCTGTCGACAAGTCGTACAGCAAGACGACCGGAAGTCTGAAAACTGCGCTCGCGAGTACAGATCGCCCAACTAAATTAAAACGTGTCTTTGAGTAGTACCATGCAACTACTACAGGGAGGGAGGTAACCTGCGGGAAGCAACGTAACAGCAGCTTCCATCTCTGTAGCACCGCAGAGGACTGTCGTCGTGCACCGGACTACAGACCACGGACTCGACCGCGACGAGTGCGAACGGGGCGACATCCGTGAGCGATCCAACGAATTATGTCAAAGGTACGGATGGTTTTGCGGGACTCGTTAACTTTGTTAGTGACGTCGGTGGCACAGTCACAGGTGCTGTTCCTCACTAAGATGAATTTGATGATAGCTACACCTTGGTGAAACCACTTCGTAAAACCAAGCCATCGGTGGGAACGGCAAAATCATCGAGAGTCGTGTCTGTATCTCTACGGACCCGCTAAAAGGCTCCATTTGATTATGCTTGCTGCCAAACAAATCTGTGACGGATACCGAGGCGATCATCGAGCCTTTACTGCAAGGTAGGAGCCTCACGTGCACAAAATTGAACCATAGATTTTCGACATACGCGTCGTTTCACCTTGCTATGAGCCCTGAACTTTTTGACGCACTAAACAT
This sequence comes from Ixodes persulcatus, assembly GCA_013358835.2. NCBI lineage: Eukaryota > Metazoa > Arthropoda > Arachnida > Ixodida > Ixodidae > Ixodes > Ixodes persulcatus. The sequence continues at coordinate 29,211 of JABSTQ010002834.1, forward strand.
GGCGGATGTCTGGCGTGAGGAATGCATTTTTTATGAATTTTTTAGAGCGCAGCTCTTAGGCGCCTGTTTCCGGCTTGAGCGGCGTCGGCGTCGCCGTCGGCGTAACCGCGCTGTGCATTATGGGAAATGTCCCACAATGCACCGCGCGGGACCCTCGTGACGTCACTCGTGACGTCACGTGAGACCTCACGAGGGTCCCGCGTGGTGCATTATGGGACATTTCCCATGATGCAATGCGCGGGGAGGAGGGGGAGGAAGGAGGAGGGGTAGGAGAGGAGGAGGGGGAGAGAAGGGGGACGAGGAGGGAGGAGGTGCAAGAGGACGGGAGGAGCTTGAAGGATGAGGGGAGGAGGAGGAGGTGAAGGGAGGAGGGAAGAGGAGTAGCAAGGGTATACCCCCCCTCAGTACCCTTCCCTCCTCCTCCTCTAGAGCTGCGCTCCAAATCGGCTTTACAGGGTGTTGTGAAAGTCTTTCATTTTTGGTAGGCTAGACTAAACTCTACCTTTACACTTTATCAGGCTTAATATTTCTTTTCAGAACACGCGCGGACTCCGTACAGAGTCTGAAGAATTTATGGTCAATGTTTTGCAGGGTGGGCCCTAACTCATATGTTGAAAGAAGCGTGACCGAACGGTAGCCTTTTCAATTGTGAATATTTTCCGGAAATCTAGAATGTACATAGTTGTGATAAAGACTGCGTGAAGACCGGACAAAAGTACGGAGGCGGAGTGTTAATTGCTGTTACGAGTTCCACCGATGCACATAGAAGGCACGACCTTGAATTATGCGATCAATGCGTTCGGGTAGAGCTGCAGACAAAGGATAGTTTTAATTTGCCGATTGGAAATTATTACTTTCCTCCTATGTACGACAATGCGCCTTTTGTAAACCATTTCAATAAGATAGAAGACAAAATTAGTCTCGTGACAATCAGTGCCTCGACAAACATTCGTGTAGTGGCTAAAGTTCAATTGATACAATAATGATAACAGCTGAATCCTAACGATGTGTGAAACGCAGAACATTAGGAGGGCTGATCGTAGCACCGCCCTTTGTTTTGCCAATGCTGCGGTGGGGTTTTGATGAAGAATGGCGGCATATATTTTTGTCCAGATCACGTGGCCCCTTGTTCAGTGTACGACTTAGGGGAGTGAACTCCTCTCGTGTTTCTCTATTTTTGTCTGCGACTGCAATTGCGTGGAAGGACAAAGATAACGCGTTTTTTGTAACCTACAATCCGTAAGAATCAATTATAAGCTGTATTTACTGAAACTACGGAAATCGTTGCACCGCCCTTTTCAGCTCGGGTTCCTCGGCAAGGTTCACTCGTTGCGCTGAAAGAGTAGGGAGGAGGCCAGGTTTGTCTAAACTCGTGGAAAACAAAATTGAAACCGAAAGTTTGCGGAGAGCACCGATTGGACTCTGCATACGAAAGCGCTGCGTCATCGTCGCGCGAGTCCACTCGGTGCGCTCCGCAAACTTCCTCCCCAACTTTGCGTTTGATGAGTTTAGGGACCCAGGTTGTGGGACGCCAGGGTGGAAGACGACGAGGCGGAGGGCACCTGACAGGCGGTCAGCCGAACAGACCCGAGCTGGCGCAAGACAGACCATGATGCGCGGGGCTGGGGCCGGGCAGGAACGACGGAGCCGTTCTGGCTGGTCTCGCCCATGGCGATCCCTGGAGCGGTCCACCAGCGATGTTCGGACCAGGCCCGAAGGGAACGGTGACCCCTGGCCATACCGGCCTGGGCCATGACGATTCCGGAGTGGTTCCGCAGCGAGACTCGAGCTGCGACAGCCCAGGACAGCTAGCCCACGCAGCGCTGGTGTTGGGAAGGACGATTCGCAGACCTCGACACGGACTCCGACTGCGAGCACTGAACGACAGACGACAACCAGGGTCGGCGGGTCCGGACCGCCGGCTCTTGAGGACGGGCGACCGGGAGGTACAGTAAACCCATTCGCTGTCTTCTCGATGTTTTGTGTTTCTCCCTGGTAGACGATCGAAGCTCATACCGATCGGGCGGCGACTATTAATAGAGCGAATTTATCAAAAGGAATACCACAAGGTCAAAAACGATTGTGGCACGTCGTATCGCTCACGTGTGCTCTTTAACATGAAGCATCCCCTCTGATGTTAGCACAGCTATCTGATTCCTGAGCATACTGTTTAAGTGGATACAAGTGTCTTTTGTGTGACATCGAGTGTAACCAAATAGAACTGTGGTAGGCGAAATATCAGTATTTAATGAAACCGAACCTACCACTTAACAGGTAAGTGAATGATATTGGCATCGTTCGAATAGACATTCGCGCCATGGTGCGGCTCTTAACAGAAGGATTTTGCACATACATCGTACGTGAGCACAGCGCTATTAAGAAAATACGGACTCAGAGTTCGCGCTTTTTTTTTTCTTTCTCACAAGTGCTGGAAATTTTGATATAGACGTTCCCTACATATGCTGGCGACAACGTTCGCTATCGCCTTAATTCCACGATGTTCACTTGATTTATCAGCGAGTAAAGCGCAATATGATAAAAAGCAGACGAAGAATGCGTATCATGTTAATTTGACCAATTACTACCATTGGGGAATGTCGTGCCGTAGTGATTTCCGGACCGTCGAACACGCAAGCGCTTCATAGACGCATATGCCAGCGCAGATAAACGAAAAACGTGGTGGTGATTTGATGTCGTTGCTCGTTGCCGCTCGCAGCTGCGGGAGGCACGATCAAACTCCAGTTCCGAGCAACTCCTGCTCGTCGAACTACGTGTATGGTGCATCAATGAATTACCTTTTAGGGTTAAACTATTTTGTGTGGTATCGCTGCCGGCAGCATGCGCTCACGACGAATATACACAAAAATATCCGGTAACAAAATGCCGCCGTAGCACACTCAATAACAAAAGCGTTTCGGGAGACACTCTCCCAAGTGCCCCAGAACGAAAAAGTAACAAAAGCGTTAGAAACAAAATAGTCGGATGTTATCACCCTAAGCAAAGCGCGCGAAAAGGCACCGTAACAACATTATAACAAATACACAGGGATGCCAGATTTGAATACGCTTTCGAATGTCAAGGTACCAAACCTTTGCTCCGGAGCGTGGCCGAGAAGCGCGACTACAGGAAGGCGAAGACACGGTCAAGGGGAGCGGGCAGTGCTTCGGTTTGCGAGGTAACGCGGGCTCTGTCGTTGGTGGCGCTGTCAACCAGTTGCCAGTATGGAGCGGCGCGCCCCCTCTATACTTGGTTTCAGCCTAGGTCCGAGCGTGGCCGTTGTTATGAGCCGAAGGTCCAAGCAAAGAGCGCAAAATGCGCATCGTCATGGCGTTCTTCGCTCTTGATAGGACGAACCGGCGGAGGAGCATGCACTGAAAGACGGCGAACACCGCTTCTCCTAAGAAACTTCGGAGAGCAAGCCATGACGGTGTGCCTTTTTCGCCGGTAGATTGGCCCTTCGGCTCATAAAGTCAGCCACGCTCGGACCTAAGGTGAAACAAAGTATAGTTGTGGCACGCTCCCAATGGGGTTCTGGCTTCATAACAAGAAGGTCGAGAAAGTGGAGATTACTTGATTTGTATCTAGTTTAACAATCAGGCACTCTGCGGTTGCTAAACCATGAATAAACCCTGCTTGCAATCGGCGGTACATTGTCGCAGCCTCCATATTCAATCGCCTTTAGGTATCTACATTTTTCCAATGCCACGTCCGATGCTGTTCACGTAAAGAAGTAAAACGCGGCGTGAGGTGCAGCTTGACCGGGAAAAGCTTTGAGGTGATACTAAGCATAATGTGTGTGCAGATCCTGTTTGACGTGAATACGTCTTTAAGATAAATCTATCACGTGTGTTTTGCGCAGATAATCGTTTGATTTTCCGCATTCGATCCGCATCCAAAGAATTGTTTCCGGACTCGAACCGTATCCGGAGTGTCTCTAAATTATTGTATCTGCTTCCGATCCGCATCCGGCGAATTCGCATTCGAATCCAAACCGTATTCGCGAAATTCGGAAGCGCACCAGACTCGGAATCCGCGCATTCATGCTACATCATTAAATCAAGCTTGGATAAAAATAAAAAGTATCGATGGCACTCTTTACGTCATTTGCTTACCTTTGTACAAGAACTCTTCGAGTCAGAATATGAAGAAAGTCATTTTTTGTCGTATTTTGTTTAATCGTATTTGCATTGTAAGCGAATCGATCATCATTCCGGAGACACTTTGCGTCGCTGGAAAGATAATCGCAGTTACGAGATCGTCCCGGGAGTCTGCGACGTTCTCTCCGTTCACCCTTAGGCTGAAACTAGGAGCTCCGCCTTCAGCCCAAGCTTACTGCCTTTGTAACACCAATGTGAAAGCGCAGGCACGGGCAGCCAAAGCACTGCGGAAGACAGCGAGCTCGCGTTGAAGGCGGCTCAGCTTAAGGGTGAACGGAGTACAGAGCATGCGCTCAGACGGAAGAAGATATTCATATATTTTTTTATTTTTCTTTTGCAACACCCGTTTCAAGCAGACGCGTATTTTATAAACATAATATTTATAAAGAACATACTAATAAGTTTCTGCCATTTCATTTATGGTAAATCAATAAAAAAAGTGGGAGAAGAAAGCTGGTCACTCACCTCAGGGAAGTACTCGTATCTACGTGGCAAGACGAGAGTATTTCACTGGGAAAATATCACAATATTTAATACTCGCAATACGTCCTATCTGTTATATATTAAACACAACCCCGAACAGAGTGCTCCAAACCACGTACCATCTGGCCAACTCTCGAGAAATAAATAAATCAAACGCACAAAGACATTACGTTTCACTTGTAGAGGAGACTTCTACTTTCTTGTGGCGTGTACGTTTTGGGTTTTCTTTGGCAAAAAACATTTCCCGCTCTTTCCCTGCCAGACATGCACAGGCTCTCCTAGGACAATTGCTGAACCTGTATCTTTTTTACTTTTTCTTGGGACAACATTTTTGCGAGATAGAATGCTCTAAAGCAATCTTTGGCGAGACTCAGGTCTTTCTTGGCATAAGGAAAAATTGATTCCCCGTCTGGCTAATTTTCTCTAGGCAATCTGCCAAATCTGATTCATTTTTTTCCCGTATCCGCCAGTTGACCGCAGATATTCGTGAGTGATCTGCGGGTAATCCGAGGATATCCAGGCCTCTACATTTGGGGTAAAGTGGTAAAAATGGCGATGCAATGTTTGGAGGGTGATTTATTTCGACGGAATAAATTCCTGACTAATAGTTCGATTGAAATAGATTTGGTTATAGTCGATCTAATCTACGACTGCGCCGATGAGGGCCCGCGGCGACTGCCAGCCATTTTGCCTATTGTCAAAAATATGAAGTCATTATACTAGGCAATTTTTATGTGCTAACGCACTGGTTTTGGTGCCAAACTAAAGATATCATTCAGATCTGTCAATTTTAGCTATAAAAAGTGAGACAGTGAGCGTCAAGCCCGTAACTTTGCCACCACTCCTTCCCGAGCATGTCCTTAAAGTGGGGATGTCCATCGCTTGTTTTCGGACATCCTTCCGCGGCTTCCTCTTAGACCGCCAGGTGGCGCGAATATCTGGGCCGGCTTGCTAGAACAGCGTCTCAGCTGAGACTGGATGAACGAAAGCACTGCAAAGGCTGGGGCGCGCCAGTGTCTTGATACGCGGTTTGAATCCCGCTCAGCTCGCGCGCTGGCTTTGGCAGTGCTCTTTTTCACCCAGTCTCAGCTGAGACGCCCTTTCTAGCAAGCCGGCCTTGATTTGCTCGAGAATGCTTGTGAGCAAACCTGCACCCTCATCTTTCTATACTATAGCCACTAGTTGCTGTCGATTTCGCTTCAGTCACCTATAGTCCCTAAGAAATTAAAACACAAACAAAACTATTAGGGTGGGGAGAGTTTAGAGCATTTTCGGTCAAAGGGTAGGCAATGAGATTTTTGAATTATCTGATACGAACTCCAAAAAATGTATCGTAAAGCGAGGTCTGTGGACATAATCAGCCACACCCAGCGCTTCTTCCGTTGTCGGTGACTATTCGAAGAGCAAGTTGTTTGCGTCTTGCGTCGGAGTTGTGGTAACGTCAAAACTACGCTAAGCTCTGATTGGCTTTGATTGCAAAAATAGTGGGAAGACCTCAGTCATAGATGCCCTGAGGTCGCTACCCCCTATTTCTATTCAATCAGCCAATAAGAGCTCGGCGTTCTGGCATCATCGCAACCCCTGTAAAAGGAGCAGACGAACTGGCGCGCCGTATTGTTTTAGTACTCTAAAATGTCCCCTCACCAGACGCAGTGCGCCAATATCAAAACGTTCTGATCGCTGATCAGGGAACCGCCACAAATATGTCCGCGTCCGCGCAGTGCCAACTGCGCTTGCCAAGGCGAGGTTCCCTTAACGGCGACACTACCGCCATAAACGCGGTCTTTGGGCTCGATGAAAGGTGGGATGGAGGGCCTCCCGCAACCGGCTGAAAAAATAATGTTGTGTATTAAGATATAAATATGGCATAGTTGGTGCACTGCTTCGAAGAAAAGCGCCGAGTAAACAGGGACAAACAAAGAGACAGAAGAAGCGCACTCACAAGTGAACGTTTGTTTTAAACAACGTACTATTACTACCGCCTATCTGGATGCTCGCTTAGAAAGAAAAAACTTGTTATCTATGAGCTGTACTGACGGGGCACTGATACACATGCATTCCCATTGCTGCTTGACGCAAAAATGCAAACAACAAACAGATCCTAATTTACGTATTTGTATGAAGTTATGATTTCAGTTTGTTTAGTCAAACGAACGCGCTTGCCTACGGTAATATTGTCAATATCTTCGTAAATAGTAAAAAGAGCCACATATGAAATATTACGAAACTATAGTCCATAGGGTTTATACTCAACAGCCCCGATAAACTTCAGGTTCAAAAGTATCAACACAATGTACGCAATATTTTTAGCTTAACGCAAAATGCCGTTCATTTGAAAGCATCCACCTATGCAAAAAAAAAAAAAAAAAAACTGAAACACCGTCTAACGGCTCGTCACTTAAAAAAAGCCTCTGAATAGTATTCTACCCAAGTTTATGCCGGCCTCTTTAGATTTAAAAGTCAAATGGGTTCAGAATACTCAGTCGGTTTCCGACTCCGGACAACGTTCAGCAGAAAGGCGAATATCACGAGCTTCATTGTTTAGAGAGATTGAGTCAGCTTTAGCCGTGCCCTTTGACAGCTACAAAAATGAGCCGTTAAATAACAAGTACGTCTGTAATTTTTTTTTTTTGTTGTTGCTGTGGCGCGATTGTTTCAGCCGCGTGATTGCAGTATCACCGAGTCACACCATCGCGTGAGGGGGGGGGGGGGGATGAGGGGGGCAGGTTGTTGACATTTGCTTGACTGTAAACACCACTGTTTGGCTATCACCTGGTGGGATTGTCACGGCGGGAAGAGAGCTGGTATAGGTAACCCAAGTGCCGCGTCTTATATCTGTTTTGAACCATGGTTGAACGCGCTGAAAAGACGAACACGAGGAGATAAAACACACACGGGCGCTTGTGTTTTTCTTCCATCTCGTGTTCGTCATTTCAATGATTTTGACCATGGTTCAAAATTTCTATCACCCACTAGCCCAACAACAAGTACGTTGAGAGTTGATATCTATTTGTACGTTCGGGACACCAAAGCGAAAGCAGCGACGTCGAATCTTAACTGTTGCGGATTGCTCCTCTCTTCTAATTGTATCGATTGTGTGTTGCGTTATACTTTTAAAGAGCGTAAAGTTCGTCAGTCCCACAGCAGGTGTGTTGTCCACGCTGTCCAGGAGAAATGTTGCCAGCACAGCACCACTGCTACAGTCAGTAAAGGCTCAATATGAAGCGCCGAGCAGGGTGTGGCCTAACACGTTCACACTCCTTGCTTCCTTGTTGTTCTTCGACGTTCTTATTAGCAAACGTCGCTATCTCATTGGCCATGGAGCGCTAAGAGGGCGCCGACGGTCGCCACAACCTGCTCTTCTTGGGCTGTCAGTGAGTCCACATGCACATAGCCTCCTCTATTCTGACGAAGCCTGGTAGATCGCCACGAGAAGCGGTCACCGAAATGGAAAAAGGTGGAGCGGCAGAAAAGAGATGAGAGGGGAGCCACGTGACTAGCACCCCGCTGCGGCGAGACGCCGAAACAAACTTCTCCCAATCGAACAAGTGTGTCAATTGAGTCCTCACCGCTGCAAAGGCTGTGCGCGGACGTCCAAGTACTCCGTGAAATGGCTCTTTGGTGCTCTGTGCTGCCAGATTCCCGCGCTCCAACTCTGCGACCGGACACTTTATGGCCCCGTCAACGAACTGCCAGGCTTTGTGAGTATAGAGGTGGCAATGGTACACGCCAACATTGACTCTCACGTCACGTGGCTGCGGTGGCTCTGCTGTCAACCTGGCGCATGCGCAGAGAAATCGCTTGACGCGGATCCGGTTGCTGCGCACGCGTAGTGCTCCCACCTGCTGTAGGCCAATGAGAACTCATTTGGAAACAGCGTGTATGTCTATAGTGGCTTGGGGTCTTTAACGTGCACAACACAGTAGTGATACCGCGACCGCACGCCGGTGCATACGATGCTCGTTCAGATCAGCACGGGCCGACGCCACGAACAATTATCGTAGCCTATGCACTAGAATGTTTACGTTATCACAGACACGGCCTGTGCTTGACGTCACTATTGGTGGGTCCCCGACCCGCCCCGAGCGGAAAGAAACAGGCTGAAGGTCGACGAGAGAGGCTGCAAAGCGGCAGACGCGTTCCTTTCTGGCGTCACTGCACGCTTGCCTCACGCTTGTTTTGACACGGTACAAGACGCGCTAAGGGGCGATGCGTGGATTCGCATAGTGATGACGTTTGGGAGGTAATGACGCAGGTCTTGTGTTTCAGGTCGCATGGATTGAACCCAGGATCCTTGGGTTTTTTCAGAACCAGCTTTTGCTCCCCGTTTTCCGAGTTGCGGCGCAACGATAGTGGGGTGTACTGTTTCTCACTTCACGCAAGCTTACTGACACTATGTGACGCAAGCATACTCACACGCAACGCCACTCACCAAGAGGCGTCTTTTCGCGTTGTAATTTCGAGTATGAAGCGCGAGACACATGCGCGAAAAATCGATCCGTTGCGACGTCCGATCGGGCAATGCGACTGCCTGATCCGAAAAGTTTAGTCGCTTCAGACGTCGGATCGGCGATCCGGCGTGCGTCTGACGTGCCAGATGGTTTCGCACGGCAGACGGACTGTCGGAAGCATCCAGCCAATGACAGCACAGCTAGCGCGAACGTCATGATGACGTACTGTGTCTGGTGGGACGAACAAGAAAACGGGACTGACCTCAATCAATCAATCAGAAGTTTATTCAGACAACCGTCGAGGAATACAGTTGTCTGGGAGGCCCTGGAGCTCGGAGGCAATGCCGTGGTCGGGTACCAGCAGTGCTTCGACCTGGAGGGAGAGTCCGGGGTGGTGGTGCGGGGCATCGGCACAGCGGTGACCCTTGTGCCCACGGTACGCCTGCCCAGCCTGTCCCCCCTCAGGGAGGCCCTCCGAGAGTCCCCCTCCGAGAAGTCGCCCCCCTCCCACCGCCCCGCGCAGGGGGTGGTCGCCGACCCGCTCCTCGTCCCCGGGGTCCTCCGGGCGGCGGTCCTTCGGGCGCTGCCGGGCACGATCGCGGCGGTGCCCCTCCTGCAGCGGGCCTCGGATTCGGATCTCCACGTCGGACTGGCAGCCACCACCGGCCCGAGCTCGGGCTGCAGACCCGGTGGAGCTGCCCGGCGGTTCATCATCCGGCCGGCGCTGGCCAGAGAGAGCCTCGACGCGACGACGAAAAGCCGGACGCGTGAATCCCGCTGACCCATTCGAGAAAGATGGCACCAGCAAAGAACGCACGCGCTAGCGAGAACGCGCTCCTAATTTCGCTTCCGCGAGCTGAATTGTCAACGTGGGACCAGATATCGTACCCTGTATAGAACGCGGACCTAGCTGGAGTGCTTGGACCTCCTGGGTGGAGCTCAATGGATCACTGTGTCGCATGCAAGGTCGGAAGCGTGTGTCTCCAACTGTCGCGTGCGGCAATTCGGAGCGGCGTCCGGACTGTCGGATCGGACGGCGGATCGGACGATTCTGCCGCCCATGTGTCTCGCACTTAAGTCTGAAATGTTTTCTTTTCAGCCCCTCCTTCGCAAACCTTAAAGGGTAACTGCAAAGGAAAAAAAAGTGTTTTTTTTTTTTTAAACAGCCTAATTGGGACAAGCATGTCACAAAACAAATCTTCCGCGAAAAATCAATTTTTGTTTCTAGCAATATTTACGCCAGAGGACGTAATTTAGTCGGGGTCACAACTTCTCCACATTTGAAACTCCCGCTCTTTCGAAGAGGGCGGAGTGGCCCGGCTGCTATACGTCACTCCGTCACGTATAGCAGCCACTTTGTGACGTATATTACCAACTTTGTGGCGCGCGATTTAAAATGGACGAAATAGCCGCAAATCAAAATCAGTTTCGCGCAATAAATATTGCTGTAAAAAATTTTGTTTTTGGCGGAAAAATTGTTTTGTGACAGGCTTGTCTCACTTAGGCTGTTTAAAAATACACTTTTTTTTTCTTTGCAGTTACCCTTTAATGACGGAACACGGGGTCCGATGAATGTCAGTCCCGGAGGGTTTCCCAATAATTAACTGTGGGCCATGTTTTTTGTTTATTTGAAAATACTGCCAATCCCTTAGGGATTTTAGCGGGAAGGAGCACACAAAAGTAAGTACACACTCGTTCAGATTTAATCACATCTACAACATAAAAATGCAAGTAATTTGTACAATAAAAACTGGGATATAAAGAATAGTAGAAATACCTTTAACATTAATACACAAGGGTTAACATACATTTTCAAAGTCAAATTAAACAACCACTATTCAATCACACGTGAAAATAAAAAAAATATGCAAATAAAGTCAATCATAATTATACATCACTGTGCAATAAAACATCCAACCGAGATAGAAATGATGTGATGGAGGTGCTGTTAGTAATGACAGGATCTAGTTGATTCCATTCTCTAGTAGCTAAAGTAAAAAAAGAGTAGCGGAAGCAGTCATTTTTAAAGCAGTATTCAGTCAAGGTTTTAACATGTTTGCGCCTGGTCTATCTAGTGTTTGAATAAGAGACATACTTAGATTTGTCAATTTTGAAAGCGTAATGCAGCAGAGAGTACAAGAACTTAAGCCTAAGTCGCTTAGCCCTGTTAGCTAGTGTAAGAAGACCAGATTTGTTTAAGAAGTTCAGTTGGTGAGTCGGTGCGCCTGTATTTGTTAAAAATAAATCTTACTGCTTTGCACTGTATATTTTCAAGCTTAGCTATATTATTCTTCGTGTAAGGAAACCAAACGATGTTTGCATATTCCAGCGTTGGTCTAACAAGACTGGTGTATGCTAAGAGTTTAGTGGGTGTAGCGGGTAGCTCGAGTGTTCTTTTTATGTACATAAGTTTTTTTAATGCCTCTGACGTTCCATGATTCACGTGTAGGTCCCACCTTAAGTCTGAAGTAATAAATACGTCTAAATATTTACACTGAGCCATCCGTGAAATCATTACATCATCAAAGCCGTACTGAAATTTAAAAATAGATTTCTTTCTTGTTACAGACATGCAAACAGTTTTGCTCACGTTGAGAGACATTCTGCCAATCAGCGCACCATTTATTGTTTAATTGAAAAGAGCTATTTAGTACAAGATGATCATCCGATGTGTTGATTCCCCGGTATATGAGACGATCCTCTGAAACCATCTGCATCTGCATCTGCATCTGCATCTGCACAGATTGGAAACGAGCACTTTGGGAGCACTCAATTTGGTCTCGTGACAATCAGTGCCATGACAAACATTCGTGTAGTGGCTAAAGTTCAATCGATGCAATAATGATAATAGCTGAATTCTAACGATGTGTGAAACTCAGAACATTGTTAGGGCTCATCGTAGCACCGCCCTTTGTTTTGCCAATGCAGGCGTGGGGTTTTGATGAAGAATGGCGGCAAATATTTTTGTTCAAATCACGTGGCCCCTTGTTCTGGGTACGACTTGGGGGAGTGAACACCTCTCGCGTTTCTTTAATTTTTTCCTGTGACTGCAATTGCGTGGAAGAAAAAAAGATAACGCGTTTTTTGTAACCTACAATCCGTAAGAATCAATCAGAAGCTGCATCTACTGAAACTACGAAAATCGTTGCACTGCCCCTTTCAGATCGCGTTCCTCGGCAAGGTTCACTCGTTGCGCTGAAAGGGTAGGGAGGAGGCCAGGTTTGTCTAAACTAGTGGAAAACTAAATTGAAGCCGAAAGTTCGCGGAGAGCACCGATTGGACCCTGGATACGAAAGCGCTGCGTCATCGTCGCGCGAGTCCACTCGGTGCGCTCCGCAAACTTCCGCCCCAACTTTGCGTTTGATGGGTTTAGGGACCCAGGTTGTGGGACGCGAGGGTGGTAGACGACGGGACGGAGGGCACAGGACAGGTGGTCGGCCGAAGAGACCCGAGCTGGCGCAAGACAGACCGTGCTGCGCGAGGCTGGGGCCCGGCTGGAACGAGAGAGCCGTTCTGGCTGGTCTGGCCCATGGCGATCCCCGGAGCGGTCCACCAGCGATGTTCGGACCAGGCCCTATGGGAACGGCGACCCCTGGCCATACCGGCCTGGGCCATGACGATTCCGGAGTGGTTCCGCAGCGAGACTCGAGCTGCGACAGCCCAGGACAGCTAGCCCACGCAGCGCTGGCGTTGGGAAGGACGATTCCCAGACCTCGACACGGACTCCGACTGCGAGCACTGAACGACAGACGACAACCAGGGTCGGCGGGTCCGGACCGCCGGCTCTCGAGGACGGGCGACCAGGAGGTACAGTGAACCCATTCGCTGTCTTCTCGATGTTTTGTGTTTCTCCCTGGTAGACGATCGAAGCTCATACCGATCGGGCGGCGACTATTAATAGAGCGAATTTATCAAAAGGAATACCACAAGGTCAAAAAAGATTGTGGCACGTCGTATCGCTCACGTGTGCTCTTTAACATGAAGCATCCGCTCTGATGTTAGCACAGTTATCTGATTCCTGAGCATAGTGTTTAAGTGGATAAAAGTGTCTTTTTTGTGACATCGAGTGTAACCAAATAGAACTGTGGTAGGCGAAATATCAGTATTTAATGAAACCGAACCGACCACTTAACAGGTAAGTGAATGATATTGGCATCGTGCGAATAGACATTCGCGCCATGGTGCGGCTCTTAACAGAATGATTTCGCACATACATCGTACGTGAGCACAGCGCTATTGAGAAAATACGAACTCAGAGTTCGCGCTTTTTTTTTTCTTTCTCACAAGTGCTGGAAATTTTGATATAGACATTCCCTACATATGCTGGCGAAAACGTTCGCGATCGCCTTAATTCCACGAAGTTCACTTGATTCATCAGCGAGTAAAGCGCAATATGATAAAAAGCAGACGAAGAATGCGTATCATGTTAATTTGACCAATTACTACCATTGGGGAATGTCGTGCCGTAGTGATTTCCGGACCGTCGAACACGCAAGCGCTTCATAGAGGCATATTCCAGCGCAGATAAACGAAAAACGTGGTGGTGACTTGATGTCGTTGCTCGTTGCCGCTCGCAGCTGCGGGAGGCACGATCGAACTCCAGTTCCGAGCAACTCCTGCTCGTCGAACTACGTGTATGGTGCTTCAATGACTTTCCTTTTAGGGTTATACTATTTTTTGTGGTATCGCTGCCGACAGCATGCGCTCACGACGAATATACACAAAAATATCCGGTAACAAAATGCCGCCGTAGCACACTCAATAACAGAAGCGTTTTGGGAGACACTCTCCCAAGTGCCCCAGAACGAAAAAGTAACAAAAGCGTTAGAAACAAAATAGTCGGATGTTATCACCCTAAGCAAAGCGCACGAAAAGGCACCGTAACAACATTATAACAAATACACAGGGATGCCAGATTTGAATACGCTTTCGAATGTCAAGGTACCAAACCTTTGCTCCGGAGCGTGGCCGAGAAGCGCGACTACAGGAAGGCGAAGACACGGTCAAGGGGAGCGGGCAGTGCTTCGGTTTGCGAGGTAACGCGGGCTCTGTCGTAGGTGGCGCTGTCAACCAGTTGCCAGTATGGAGCGGCGCGCCCCCTCTATACTTGGTTTCAGCCTAGGTCCGAGCGTGGCCGTTGTTATGAGCCGAAGGTCCAAGCAAAGAGCGCAAAATGCGCATCGTCATGGCATTCTTCACTCTTGATAGGACGAACCGGCGGAGGAGCATGCACTGAAAGACGGCGAACACCGCTTCTCCTATGAACTTCGGAGAGCAAGCCATGACGGTGTGCCTTTTTCGCCGGTAGATTGGCCCTTCGGCTCATAAAGTCAGCCACGCTCGGACCTAAGGTGAAACAAAGTATAGTTGTGGCACGCTCCCAATGGGGTTCTGGCTTCATAACAAGAAGGCGAGAAAGTGGAGATTACTTGATTTTTATCTAGTTTAACAATCAGGCACTCTGCGGTTGCTAAACCATGAATGAACCCTGCTTGCAATCGGCGGTACATTGTCGCAGCCTCCATATTCAAACGCCTTTAGGTATCTAAATTTTTCCAATGCCACGTCCGATGCTGTTCACGTAAAAAAGTAAAACGCGGCGTGAAGTGCAGCTTTACCGGGAAAAGCTCTGAGGTGATACTAAGCATAATGTGTGTGCAGATCTTGTTTGACGTGAATACGTCTTTAAGATAAATCCATCACGTGTGTTTTGCGCAGATAATCGTTTGATTTTCCGCATTCGATCCGCATCCAAAGAATTGTTTCCGGACTCGAACCGTATCCGGAGTGTCTCTAAATTATTGTATCTGCTTCCGATCCGCATCCGGCGAATTCGCATTCGAATCCAAACCGTATTCGCGAAATTCGGAAGCGCACCCGACTCGGAATCCGCGCATTCATGCTACATCATTAAATCAAGCTTGGATAAAAATAAAAAGTATCGATGGCACTCTTTACGTCATTTGCTTACCTTTGTACAAGAACTCTTCGAGTCAGAATATGAAAAAAGTCATTTTTTGTCGTATTTTGTTTAATCGTATTTGCATTGTAAGCGAATCGATCATCATTCCGGAGACACTTTGCGTCGCTGGAAAGATAATCGCAGTTACGAGATCGTCCCGGGAGTCTGCGACGTTCTCTCCTTTCACCCTTAGACTGAAACTAGGAGCTCCGCCTTCAGCCCAAGCTTACTGCCTTTGTAACACCAATGTGAAAGCGCAGGCACGGGCAGCCAAAGCACTGCGGAAGACAGCGAGCTCGCGTTGAAGGCGGCTCAGCTTAAGGGTGAACGGAGTACAGAACATGCGCTCAGACGGAAGAAGATATTCATATATTTTTTATTTTTCTTTTGCAACACCCGTTTTAAGCAGACGCGTATTTTATAAACATAATATTTATAAAGAACATACTAATAAGTTTCTGCCATTTCATTTATGGTAAATCAATAAAAAAAGTGGGAGAAGAAAGCTGCTCACTCACCTCAGGGAAGTACTCGTATCTACGTGGCAAGACGAGAGTATTTCACTGGGAAAATATCACAATATTTAATAATCGCAATACGTCCTATCTGTTATATATTAAACACAACCCCGAACAGAGTGCTCCAAACCACGTACCATCTGGCCAACTCTCGAGAAATAAATAAATCAAACGCACAAAGACATTACGTTTCACTTGTAGAGGAGACTTCTACTTTCTTGTGGCGTGTACGTTTTGGGTTTTCTTTGGCAAAAAGCATTTCCCGCTCTTTCCCTGCCAGACACGCACAGGCTCTCCTAGGACAATTGCTGAACCTGTATCTTTTTTACTTTTTCTAGGGACAACATTTTTGCGAGATAGAATGCTCTAAAGCAATCTTTAGGCGAGACTCAGGTCTTTCTTGGCATAAGGAAAAATTGATTCCCCGTCTAGGCTAATTTTCTCTAGGCAATCTGCCAAATCTGATTCATTTTTTTCCCGTATCCGCCAGTTGACCGCAGATATTCGTGAGTGATCTGCGGGTAATCCGAGGATATCCAGGCCTCTACATTTGGGGTAAAGTGGTAAAAATGGCGATGCAATGTTTGGAGGGTGATTTATTTCGACGGAATAAATTCCTGACTAATAGTTCGATTGAAATAGATTTGGTTATATTCGATCTGATCTACGACTGCGCCGATGAGGGCCCGCGGCGACTGCCAGCCATTTTGCCTATTGTCAAAAATATGAAGTCATTATACTAGGCAATTTTTATGTGCTAACGCACTGGTTTTGGTGCCAAACTAAAGATATCATTCAGATCTGTCAATTTTAGCTATAAAAAGTGAGACAGTGAGCGTCAAGCCCGTAACTTTGCCACCACTCCTTCCCGAGCATGTCCTTAAAGTGTAGGGTGAGGAGTGGCCATAGGGTTGCTTGAAGAGCCGAAGGGGTGGAGGCCAACTCCTTCCAGCTGTCAGAGCGTGATTGGGAAAAAAACATGAAGGAATATTTTGAAGAGGGAATTCTGTACAGCGGTGCATATGTCGATAGTGTATGCACTTTTTTGAGGTAGCCCGAACACGTGTGTGCCTTTGGGGGTAATCGTATGACCTTGAATATAATTTTGAAAGTGTAGGGAGTGCAACTTAAGAATAATTCCAAAGAATTTAACATTTTAGTAGGCAGGCTCGTATCACCAAAACCCCGTAAGAAATATAAGCAACATATCTCAACAAAAAGGCTGTTGGTGATGGTGCGGATATGATTAGAAGAATCAGAGATGACAGAGAGGAAGTATACATGAACGAGTGCACGAAAAGAAGAGTCAGGATGGAACAGCCAGCGGCCGGGAGCCAAGACTGAGCGTTTGGGACACGCGCCAATCCATGTCTGGGCTGCTAGGTGGCAAGTTACAAGAAAGCCACCTCATTTACGCTCTCAGAAGACTGCTTCCCGGAGGCCGCACCCCGACGTCCCACCACTCTGGTTCACCTACCTTCAACACTTCGCCCGGGTAAACCCTGACGGTCACCAAGATAAAGACGACACCCCATGCCCTGAATCTTCGAACTGACGCGGAGCGAACAAAACCGAACTATCCTTCTTTATAAATTTAATTTATAATTTATTTTTATTTTCTATAATTTCTTAACATATAGCGGATAATATAATAGGTATAACCCCTGGTTTTACAACTTTTTCCTTGTGGTTTCGCAGCTTTCCTTTACAAAGTCGAATAAATATTTGGAGGCAAAATGTTTTGCTACGAAGTCGTATTCTAGCCGTTAATATAAAATTTTGACTAACAGATCACTAATAGGATAAGAATGGACGGGAGGTCCATCGGGTGTCCCGCCTTCAGTGCCGGCTTCCCACCTTCGATAACGCTTCAGCGTCTAGTGAACCTGGAGTGTTCACGCAAAATCCACAGCACGGCGGAAACAAACAAGCACGTGCTGTAAGCCGGTCATCCGGAAGACACTGCCTGCCGCTCTCAGGCTGGCAGTGGCTGTATAGCACTTGCATCTCGAAGGAAATATCCGCAACCTTGTGATACGCGCCTCGACGCTGCTCAGACAATGAACCTCACTTCATAGTATAGAAATACATCTACTATGGTGGCTAAAATGCCTACAGCGTCCTCAAGTGTGGTCCCTCGATGGCCGATTGATGACATCATAAAGCATCATGCTGTTTTTTTCTCGATGCATCCACAGCAGCACAGGTGGATGTGCCAGACGCCTGTTCCTCTGCAGGTCACTCTGCAGCTTTACTGTCCACGAAAGCTCCGTCAGCCAGGGGTGGATACGTCGCAAAGACAGGGACCCTTGCGTTCGATCGTGATTTTGCTGGAACTTCTACGACCAACCGACAGGATTGCAGCATCCGACCGGTGCTTGGATCGGATAGGACACTGAACAGACCTATGGAAGACGGGTTCCAAGTACCCTAATTCTACCGGATGCCTGATCAGAATGTCCCAAGCATCCGCAAGACAAAGAGAAGTAAACGTCGGGGAGTTTTCACCACATACACAACCTTTCGTTTACGTATTGTTTTACATATCTTAAGTACGATTTTCCTAAGATAGCGCGCATACACGATTCTTTTCTTGTAGAGTCTTTGCTGTGGTGTATATCGAAATAAAGTTGTCCATAAAATGAGAAACCTTCGTGAAAAGTAAAGGATCGTCGTCGAGACCGCACGATGACGGTCCTCCGGAGACGATGCCGTGTAGAAGCCACGCGCTTCCAGACAGCTGCATCATCGGACCGCCACTGTCGCCCTGGAGGAAAGTAACATGGCGTTTCATGTAAAGTATGATGATTTGTCTCGCTTATGCTACTTTAAGGTTTTCCTGCATTCAAAATAAAAACAGACAAAATAGCCCTCATCTGAAAAAAAAAATACCACCAACTAATTTTGCAGATCCTATGTTTAATATGAACGAGAAATAGGAATTATAATGCCGTCGTTAGTCGGTTAATTTCGTGGTGCCATTGAGCTACCGAGCCCAAAATCAGCAAAATTGAGATTTGAAAGCTTTCACAGTTCGAGTTTTGATAGCCTAAGCCAGCGTACTCTGCTCTCATTAAAGTTTTGAATTTTAAGTAATCACGAAACGAGAAGAGCATAAACTAAAAAAAAAATAATGTTCTAGAATGCTTATAATCTACAATTGTACACATTTAAGAAAATTAAAAAAAATATTATTCTGACACATGAGGTATGAAAGTGGACTTGGAATTTTATGTTTAGGAATCTGTCTTTTCTCTACCTTTGTCTCGATTTCTAAAGAGGCTATATTAAATATTAACAAGGCTATTTGTTGGTTTTTGGTTGTTCGTTTTGTCGTTAGAAGAAACAATATTTCACAAAACGACGTCTATACTGCTAGGGGGCACACTTTAACCCTGCTTAATTAGGATAAAATGAGGGCTAGTTAGATCGCTTGCTAAAAAAGTGCAGAATAAACAGGATCCGAGACTTAGAGACAAAACAAACTCACAACTGAAGGTTTATTAAAAAATGATATGCAATTAGTACCGCTTATCTAGATGTTCCCTTAAAAAAAAAAAAAAAACGGAAAAAAAAAACTTCTTTTTCAGTTGAAGTGACGGCGGGCTGATACATGCGCTCTCCTCTTTCTGATTGATGCAAAAGGCCTCGTAAATTTCTCGGGCTCTTTTATCTGCGTAACTCCCGAGAATTGTTGTTCTTTCCAACTCCGGGTCGCATGGGTGAACTTATCGGAATGCACTACCAGATTGCACTACGGTGACTGTTTTCTTTTTTTGACCAGGCATGTTCGCATGCCTTCTCGTTTATGCTCCTCCCCGTTTAAACGAGAACGCAAGAGAACATGCGTGGTCAACAAACCAGTCGTCGTCCGACAATCTGGTAGTGCACTAGGATAGGTGCCCAGGCGACCTGGAATTGGAAAGAACTGCGAATTTCGGGAGTTACACAGAGGAAACAAGTCCGATATATTTACGAGGACATTTTGCATTATACAGCAAGGGGGAGTGCAAGTGTATCTTCGCGCCGTCACTGTAGCTGACCATTAGGGTTTTTCATCTTGAGCGAGCAGCCAGATAGTCAGTACTAATAGTATGTTGTTATCAATAAAGCTTCCGTTATTACTGCGCTTCATCTCTCTACGTCATGGTTCCTGTTTATTCGGTGCTTTTCTTTGAAACACATTTTAGCTCTTAACCTTACTATGAGCTCATCAAAAAATGCTGTATAATTCTAATTTTGTAATTTGGACACGAATATTCGTACTAGAAAATATTGAAGTCTTGTGAAATAAAATCTTTCGCATATTAATTGAGTAGTGTTTTACGCCGTTAATTTTACAAACAAATTCTTTAAAAATGTATTTTCTGAAAAACAAAATTAAGTTAAATTGAAAGTACTAGTACATTCTGCTTAACAGTTTTTGATTAACTACTACATTCGAAGAAACATTTTGCTGTTCATAATTACTCTGTCACTGATATACGCCGGGTATGGTCTTTATAATAACTTCAATAGCTGTAAGTTGCAGGAACGTTAGCTTACTTTGCACGATGATCCAAAGTCGTGGCCAGAGCAAATAACACTTTCAGGAATTTGGCCTTTGTAAACTTGGTTGCACGTTTTGTTTGATACGATTTTCGTGCGGAATTGTTTCAAATACGGGGACAGCTCTCTTCCTTGATCTGCATTATTATAATGCATCGAAATCAACGGACACTATAAAATAGTTACCTTAAATGTTGTATACCTGTGAATTTCCAACAAGCTTTCTTTAAGAATCGTGAAAAACTTCCACATTAAATATGTTTGGATATTAATGTTATCCTGCTTTATCTCAGAAGCGTTTAGAAGTTGCGTGAAATTGAAACCTTACTTGCTGGAAGAAAACGAAAAGAGTCTGGATTATTTTGGTAACTTTGTTAAACGCCCTCATACAACAGAAGCACATATGTGAAAAGCAATAAGGCACAACAGTCACTAATATAAGCTGGGCACGAATATACTTGCTGAAAATAAACACAACCGAAGAACAAGAATATATCTCAAAATTTAATCTATGATCAAACTTTCGGGATATATTACATTATTGTTCTCAGTCACATTTGTATTTACTTCCTCGCATGTCCTGCTGAAGTTACAATGTGTGTGCTATAAAATCTAATGCACCAAAATGCTGAGGCTAGAAAAGAAACAATAAATTCGAAGTCATTATTTTTGTAAACAGGTATTTCATAAACTAGCGTACAGAAAGTTTTGTTCGCAAAAATCAAAATATGAGAAACTGAGACAAACAACAATACGGAAATAACCAACAAAAAACAGAGTTACGTAAAAAAAATTCTGCTTCTAAAGTTGCGGTAGTGCAGAAGTATTAAAATGTCACAAACTATTGAGCCATAGAGTGCCCTCCTTAATTTGCAGAAAAGCATCTAAGCAAGAGTTCCACAGATACATACATTAAAATAACGGCTTAATATTATTCAAAGCTAGAAGACAATGAAGATAAGACTACAGGAGCATATTTTATGTATAATTATCTTTGCGTATTTAAACACATTTTGATTTTTAAAAAAAATAAAAAATATAAAGTGCTTAGTTTGGACTTATTTTTCGGTGCTTAGGATAACTAAGCACCTTTTCTTGGCTCTACTTGTTTGGAGAGATGATTGACGTGTGAAATGTTGCTTGTAAAATTTTATCTCCATTCCGTGATAGTATTCTAATCGACAATATGTTTATATTTCAGAGACAAATATTCCAGATAGAGCAATTATTGTTTTCAAAACTATTCCAAGATTGGCTTTTCTATTCTTGAGTGCGAGTCGTTTGGCGTTCACCGAGGTGTTTAGGTGTTAACAAACAACTATCTCAAGTACGATCCTTCAGAAGCGCTGTGCGGGTTCTTGTTTTCATAGCGGGACTGACCTAAGTCTAGCGTCCCACGTCAAATATGTTGAATGATCTTTCTTACTTTGTTCGTTTGCGCTCAGTTATACTGAATACAGATGTTGGTTTCCGCTGCTCTGTGCGTTGTAAAACCGCCGTGAATGCACCCATGCATGGTGACATTACCGAGAAGATACCTACACAGGCAAGAATGTGCGATCCATTTGGCTGGAGGCAGTAGGGCGTTGGAGTCGCATCAAGTTTTTCTAAGTTTGTTCTCGTCATTTCGCTTCGAAATGAAAGTAGCTCCGAAGTTTTGCAGTGCACCTGGCATGCCAAAGCGAATATGTTTAGTTCGCGTTCTAATCTTGCGACATGACGCTCAACCACCTTGCTCTCATATTCCATTCCAAAGGAATAACAAGAAGAGAGAAAAACTGGAAGGACTGCATATTTATTTTGTTGATATTTTTTGTCCTCTCGGTCGCTTTTTACCGCGTATCGACAGACGCTGGCAGACGCTTGTATTGAACCGTGGTTCGTGCATGATGAAACGCTAGAACGTTGCTTTTATGATCGCGTCCTGCGACCGTTGGAGACGTTTTAGACGGGGGCGAAATAGTAGACGGAGAAAGGCGGAAACGGACGCCGACGGGCAGATTTCATTTCCCCGTCTAGGGGAAGTGAAATGAAATGAATGAAAGAGCACGAGATTCCGGAGGCTGCTACGCGTCTGCTTGAAGGGCGCACCGGATTTCGCGAAGGGCTTGCGAGCATGTTCGTCCGAGAAGCCAAGCCAATCCAGTAGTAATGGGCGGGGCCCTGATCTGTGGGCTGTGCTTAGAACTGGCCGCGTCCTCCACTAACCTTAAGTCTAATAACGTAAATATTCAAAACGAAAGTTTTTCGTGAACAAAATTAATAAAAAAAAGATAATACGTGTCCCACCCAAGCCCTTTATATTTTTTTTTCTCCTTTCATGACAGTGTTACTCTAAACCTGACGTCAACGGGAATTTCGTACTTTTTGGTACTTACTCTGAAATCGTCCCCAGCCAGTGACATAGGCTTCAGAATTTACAACAATCTCCGCCATGTTTCGAGGCAGACACACTGGCAATATAGTCTCAGGTGAACTTGACTCTCTCTCGCAGAGTGAGCACTGCGATGTCATTCTGGAAGTAAGAGCAACTACCGGTGACAAATAGTTCAAAAAAGATATGCAATGAGACCTAGGACGCTACTGTCAACGTAAATTTTACCATTGAGTTATAGGGAGGAGGGAGCTCGTCAAGCTGTTTTTTAACTTTTGTTTTTCTCCGAGCTGCCTTACCGCTTTGATGGAAAATAAACGTAATAATAATAATATATGAAAAGGCCCGCAAATTCGCAAAATGTTAGCCCTAAATAAACACTATACTTTTTGACGTTGAGCATTACGTAAGCACGTGAAACGCCATGCTGAATATCACAGGTTATATTGTATTAGGCTAAACATGTGCCTCAAGGAAGCGGTTGACCAGAATCCAGCGGTCGGCTCTCTCAAGTGCTTTGCGGAGAAGTAAAGGTATAGGACTTTTTAGGGTTGTTAAAAGTGCATGACATGTCTACGGTTAGTTATACGTTTCTAATCACAATATATATTTTAGCTCATAACACGTTTGTTAAAAAAATACACTTTTCCTAAAGCATACATTTTTGGTCGACATACCTACACTGGGAATTTATATTTGAAACGAAAAATTGCGTGCCCCAATGTGTCGTGACCTTAAAGGTGTTCGAACTTTCCGAAATGATTACCGTGTTGGGCGACTGGTATAGCGGATGGGCGCATATTTCCTCCACGAGGTAAGACTCCTCTCCAGCGTCTTCAGTGTCCCTCATGTGAGCACCAAGGTGGACACGTATCGTGGCTGCGCGTCTCTTTCTGCACAATAGAGAAGCAGAAATGCTCACGCGCGAATCAAAGTCGAAACTGCAAAACGTCTCACTCAGACTTAACAACGCAGACATTTAGAAAGGGTATCCGGTGAGCAGGTCGTCTGCTTCTCGCGCAGGGGTTGCGGTGACTTTCAGAACGACTCCGAGTTTTGATTGGCTTTGATTGGAAGGATAGTAGGTAGACCTTACTGCTAAATGCCTCGATATCTACTCACTACTCGGCGCTCTGACATCATCGCAAATCCTGCGCAAAAAGCAGACGAACTTGCTTTCTGCATACGTCGTCTTATGGCTGCCATTCCACGTCACAGAGCATAAAATCCTTAATTCTGACGGCTTCGATGATATGTAATAGAATTACGCGAACTGAATATTAATTTCAAAAAGAATGTGTCAACAACTGTGATGTTTCGCCCTCTATACGGAAGGCGCCACACTTATACACAAACAGAATGACGAGGAGGGCTAACGGGTCTGGAACACTTACCTAACGCCAACATGATGGCATGCGCCTTCAAAACACTTCTGGTTAGGAAATTTATACTTCTATTATTTCAGATAACTGGTTCAAAACACCCAAAGACAAGGATATGCGGTGTAGGGGCTAGTCTACTTCTAGGTAGGTTTCTGAGTTCACGTTCCTACAGAACTCGAAGACGGCCAGTCACGGCGAACACTACAGATATCCCAGCGAATGACCAAGCTGAGAATACAATTAGATGCGAAAAAAAAAAGTAATGTGCGCAAGAACAAGCAGCAAGTAAAACGTCATGTTTGTTCTTGCGCATAGCGCTAAGATTGTCTGATCGTATCCCAAGCTACGCCATTTGCCTGGATGCTTCCGTTACGAAATTAAGGTGTGGGATAATCCTTTTATGTTAAAATAATTACATAACGTAAAAAAACGTCATTCTCAAGTGGCTAACAATAGATTCTAAAGTGTTTCCTAAATATAACAATATACATTTTAACCAGACCTAGATAGTTGCATTCTACATATGCTAAAATGTTTGCGTGCCAAATTTTATTGTAATAGAACAGTAGTAAGAACAAAGATTCTTGTGCGCCAATTATGAAGCTGCTCCAAATTCACGTAAAGAGAAAAACATGTTCCTATTATTACCATAGATGAGAAGTGATACACTTTCGCGGCAAGAAAAATAATATTTTGTGAGCACTTTTTTGCGCTAGAAAGTAGATGCCTAGGCCTACTTGTCAACGTAAGCCTACAGGGGCCGACGTCACAATTTGAAGAGCCCCACACACGAAAAGGGCTCAAATGTATGCAGTTCTGGCTTGTCAGGAGGCCTTTAATTTCATATTTCACTATTTTAGCGGTAATAACTGACACTTGCTATTTTTATACAAAAAATATGGAGATTCAAAGATGATATTTAACAATAAAATTCATAAGCATTTTTTTGTGAAATACTGCCGTTTTTCGTAACCGCATTATCCCTTAACTCACACACTTTTAAAGCATAAAAAAAATTCTAACTGAACCCACAATCCCAAACTTTTGTCCTTCCATCTGTCCGTTCGTCCGTTCGTTTTTCCGTTGACTTTCTGCTGAATTCAGCGGGGAAATTGACGTCATGTGACCTAAACACCAATTTAGTCTCCCCGCTAAAATTAGTGGGGAAATTTATGTCACGTGACAGGACGTCACTGACACCTACAGACCAATTCAGTTTCCCCGCTATATTTAGCGGCAAAAGTGACGCCACGTTACCCATACATCAATTTAGTTTGCCCGCTAAATTTCGCAGAGAAATTTATGTTACGTTAACTGACGTCAAGATATATATACATTATAATTTGTCGATAAATTTAGCGTAAAGGTTTATGTCACGCGACCTATTACACCAATTTAGTTTCTCGCTAAATGTAGCCGAAAATGTCACGACACGTGACCTTTGTACAAAGTCAGTTTTCTTGTTACGTCTAGCGGAAACATTGATACACATTTATAGGTTCTTCACTCCACGAGATGACTGTATCATGCTTTCTAAACAAATCAAGTAGATCGCTCGCCAAAAACTGTGTTTCATGCATTATAAAAATTTAAAAATAAAGGTCGTCGTTTTTTGTTATGCAGTGTTAAACTTTTAGTTTTACAACTTTTGTTTTTCGGCGGCTTTCCAAACGTTTAGCCTATTCGATCTGTACGGTTAAATTATCTCCCCATGACTATTATTTGCTCTCTAGAGACCGCAAATGACGCGCAGAAATTGCTGTGAAATGGAATATATTCCTGCAGATGATCCGTATGCGGCCGCGGCGTGCATGCATGACACGGCGATGCGTCCCGACGGACAAATCACTATTGGGTCATTCCATGCCAAGCGTCCCAGGCGTGACGCTCGACCATCGCCGATTCTTTCAAAAAAAATCACAGGGGTTTGTTATGTGTTGAATAGTCACTTGCCTAAATATTCTTGTCCACAAAACGTTTTTGGCCGCGCTAGCGCTGTTTGAAATTCCCGAAAATGCGCGAAACTAGACACAAGTAAATACATTGCCAAAAGTACTGATCTTTAGTTATCAACGCACACAATTTTGTCTGTCCGATTCTACTGGCATTATTGCTTCATATGAGGCCGATTTTAAATGATATAGTGTTTTTTTTTTGGTTTTAATTGAAGACAGAATGCTGAAATTGTGCTGTATTCGAGATTTTGTTTGTTTAAATTTGGGAGTCTGTTTACCCGTGCTAGGAGTGTTTTCCGCATGTATTGTAGATATACTTTTTGTATGAAATAGCTTCCTACCATAGAAAAAAAAAGGCTTTTATTATATTAAAGCGGAAAGTTCCGCAAAACAGCATTTTGGTTTAAATTAAACTGCAAATTTTGCAGTGAGGTGGTCCAAGTAAAAATATGCCAGACCACTCACGCGATAGAGCGCCGTATGAACTCGTGATTTATAAAATTGAAACAAAGTAATATTTTTTTAAGCGAGAAAATATTTTTTTGAAGTTGAGCTCCCGCGACACCGCGCGGAGTGGTTCCATGCGGCAGCTTCTCGGCACAGCATGGCGGCGATGGACCTTATCTGAGCCGAGGCGCATGCTCTGACGCTCTAAACGGGGCATGCACCTTCGTTTGCGCAGTAATAAGTTGTCACAACTTATTACTGCGCTATCAACTTATTCATAGATTTCTTGTGGAGTAGAGACCTATCATTTATGGGATTAAGACAGAAGACAAGCGTAACCAGAAGCTCTGATGCAGACAGGGCTATCTGGTGAGCGCTAAGAAAAAAACATTTTGCACTTACTTCTGTCTGTGGGGGTTGAAACTGCTGAATTGCTTCTATCAGCAGAATGACATCTTTTCTCCATCGCAACAGCTCAGGACTTTCCTGAATCTTCATGCGTTCGCTCTCGGACAGTGTGACAAGGCACACAGCTTTTCGCTCGCCGGCAGTGTTGCTGTTTTAGCCGCTTTCGAACTTGGACAGGATCGTAACTACAACGTTACTATACACCGTTTCCCCTAAAGTCCGAGCGCAGCTGTAGGCTACACAACAACTGAGCCAAACAAATAGCGGCAAAGGTGCAACGTCACGGGGTGCATCACCGGGGGACCCAATAAAGTGCAAAAAGTGCGCTTTTGTCGCTGCTTGGTTGGCCCTATCGTCTCGTAGTGTCCGCTGCGCTTAGACCTAAAATAAAACGGAGTATAATAATGGCCAATTCGCCTGGGCCCGCATCGCACCGGTGCAGTGCGGTTCGTGGTACACGGAAGGCTGGAGGGGAGATGGAAGCTTCCTTCTCTCCCCGATAGTCTTTCGTGTAAGAAAGTGGAAAGAGTTTACTGCACCGGACGGGTGCGGTGTGCCCCAGATGAATAGGCCATAAGTACACAAGCTCTATCTGCAGAAAAGTACACCTTGTAGCCTAAAACAAAGGGCGTGAGCTAAACAAGACGAATAGTTTAATTACAAGCACATAGATGGCCCTAGGCGATAGCTAGCACCCGAGCATGCGCCTCGGCTCAGATAAGGTCCATCGCCGCCGTGCTGTGCCGAGAAGCTGCCGCATGGAACCACTCCGCGCGGTGTCGCGGGAGCTCAACTTCAAAAAATATTTTCTCGCTTAAAAAAAGCATTATTTTGTTTAAATTTTATAAATCACAAGTTCATATGGCGCTCTATTGCGTGAGTGGTCTGGCATGTTTTTACTTGGACCACCTCACTGCAACATTTGCAGTTTAATTTAAACCAAAATGCCGTTTTGCGCAAATTTACGCTTTAATATAGCAAACACCTTTTTTTTTACGGTAGGAAACTATTTCGTACAAAAAGTATATCTACAATACATGCGGAAAACACTCCTAGCACGGGTATACAGAGTCCCAAATTTAAACAAAAAATCTCGAATACGGCACAATTTTCGCATTTTCTCTTCAACTAAAAACAAACAAAAAAAAACACCATATCATTTAAAATCGGCCTCATATGAAGTAATAATACCAGAAGAAAAGGACAGACAAAATTTTGCGTTGATAACTAAAGACCTGTACTTTTAGCAATTTGTTTTTACTTGTGTCTAGTTTCGCGCCTCTTCGGGAATTTCAAACAGCGCTAGCGGGGCCAGACAATTTTTGTGGACGAAAATATTTAGGCAAGTGACTATTCAACACATAAGGAACCCCTATGAGTTTTTTCAAAATAATCGGCGATGGTCGAGCGTCAGGCCTGGGACGTTTGGCATGGAATGACCCTATTCTGAAAACTTTCTTGGAGACCACCCCTGCTTTCGTGCCAACGTTTTTGCATTATCAAAGCATAACGCCTGTTTTACTGGAGCGAACCAATAAGGGTGACGCGTCCGTCAACGTGTCCCAAACAGTGAGTTAAAGAGCGGGAAAAAAAAATTAGCGGGTAAATTTTTCAACTAAATTTAGCGGAACATTTTTTCCGCTAAATTTAGCGGGGAATTATATTCGCTACATTTTGCGGGAATTTTTTCCGCTAAATTTAGCGCGGGAAACTTTCCGCTAAATTTAGCGGGGAAAATTTTCTGCTCAATTTAGAGGGGAAATTTACCCATAATGTACCACGCGGATACTCCGACGCCGACGGTGACGGCGACGCCGCTCAAGCCGGAAACGGGCGCCTAAGAGCTGCGCTCTAAAAGCTAGCAGCTCTTGCAATAAGCATTAATGGGAGTTTTCAGACTTATTAGTGTGTAGTACCGCTTCCTTTTGGTTATAAGATGAAACGTCCGTGCTCTTAAGTAAGGTTGCCATAGAGAGGGTAATATGTACACGTAATTGTTTTATCGCTGTGAAATCTTTGGTTATGCATTGAGTATTGAACGCAACGTGCTCCATTTATTCTAGAAAATAAGTACGATATGTAACGGGTGTTTGATAGCTTACGAAGTTATCTTTTAAATAAAAGACTAAAACAAACCCCTAACATTTCGTACTCACTGTTTTCAAAATAAATGAAGCACACTGTGATCAATACTCTATTCATGACCAAGGATTTTACGGCATTAGAGTTTCGCGTGAGTACATCGTCAAGTAGAGTCTCAGTTGTATAATTGATGTCATGCCTTATTAGAAAACAATATTTGAATGCGAAAACGCGTAGCTGTAGTATATCAATTCTTTACCAAAAAGGCACAATTGGATCAAAATGTACTCACAACAGGCAATGTCGGGCGGTTACCACGTGCTTCTCAGACACGAGAACACCCGAACATATATAGAAGGGAAAGAGCTCATTGGTATATATCCCCGCGTGCCAGGGCCAACTGCCCGGCACTGCTTCCCGTCCACCGTAAATGCGGTCTTCTTCGTCAAGGACAGGCTGAATCCGAGGACGACCGCATGGTTCTAGAAAACACGAGGACTTTCGTTAATGAAATCTTTTTATACGAGCTTATTTACCCTAATATCTGTCGAACGTCACACGCGATAGTAGATTAAAATAGTGTAAAATATTTGGATCCAAAGCTATGAAATCTCACACTTTTACATATTTCATACAGTAATCAGAATCCATCACAATCTGACATCTATAGACCTTTCCATCGCTTATCAACCGGGCGACAAATGCTGAGTCACTGAGCTGTGGACGCAGGCGCAGCGTCTGATATACCGCAAAGCAGATCAACAGCGCTAGCTCAGAGGGCGTTTCCAAGACCAGCACACAAAGATGGCAGGTGCGCAGAAGGCGATTTTTGCAACAGTCTACAATCCATTTCACACTACGTTCAAAAGCCGCACCAAAAGTTCATCGTCACGCCGTTCGTCGTCTTGATGCGTTTCCCATCAGCGGTTGAACCAACGACGCAAAGTGAGTCCGCCGTGGTCGTGCACTGTTTTCCGTGCGCGATGGGTTTAGCCGGTGAGGCGAAGGCACAAAACCAAGGAGCGCCGTGACGGTGCACTTTTGTCGCTGTTTGATTGACTGCATCGGATTCATGCTCTTTCGGTTGCTCTCGGACTTTGTTTGAAACGGAGTGTGGAAAATTACCTCCATCATTATATTTTATATCTTCGGAACGTGGGCATTGCGAAATAATAATACAACACTCCCCCCCCCCCCCAAAAAAAAAAAAAAAAAAGAAAAACACGTGTTAACGTGTTTTCAATGTTGCCATAGTAGAAATTGAAGATAATTGAGCGGAACAACGATACGTTTAAGTATTCATGCTTCCCTGGAACAATATTTTAGATTGGAACTCTTTGCATCAAGAAATTGTGAAGAGTGTCAATTGAGACGTGTTTGAAAAGTGATTGAGTCAATCGTAGATTGCAAGTTAACTATCCCTGTTATTGTGATTTCCTCATTTATGTGTATTGGCAATCATCCTGTAGAATATATTTTACACTTAGAGTTCAAGTTTGGTACGTTATTCATATATAGCACGTGCTTCTTAATTATTTCTGTGTGAAGTTTCTAATGTTTTTTTACACTGACGTGTGCTTTGATTGCAGTTTGTATTTTTCATTATTATGCGACGCGTTAGAAAGTCTCGTTTTTTCATGTGTACATCTACACCACCCGTAGCAGCTTCAAAAAACTGACACTATAAATAAATGAATCGATAAATTATAAATATGACTTACCTAGTTCCAGTCCAGGGGCGACAAGCAGGAGTTCGAAGAAAAAAAGTGCTGGACAGAGGTTTCATAATCATAGCATGGATCTATTGTCAGCACGTGAGCAGTTTCTGAACCACCATGCAGATGTTTTTACGTGGGAAGCTTACAGGCCTGCGCTTATAGATAAGACTGCCCTACGAGCTATGATATGGTGTCCTTTTCACGACGCAATTGCTAGAGCGTCATAAGGCGTCTTATCGTGCGACATTGGGTGTGTCCCTATCTGACAGAAACCGGGTGTTTTATCTGCCCTTCTAGCTTCTATTGCAATGTGTGTGAAGAAGTGATCCCGCCGATAAGTTTTTGCAGTTAGATCTGTTCAGTTTTTGTTGATGACACTTCTTCAAGGTAAGTGTCATTTTGGGACGTTATTTAATTAGAAGATATAGCTCAAGTTGCTAAATAACTGTCTTTTCACACGAGCCCAATTCGTTGCTGATTGAACAAGACTGAATTGTCCAACAAACATGAGCTGATAACCTTCTAAAGTTGGCGCTTTTTTCCAATAAAAAAACCTAGAACCTTCATTCCTTCTGAAGCTGGCAATAAGGTTCTGCGATAAATTGTGAACATGCTCACCTCATTGAGTACCAGTGCGACGTGCATTATACAAAAAGAATAGCGTAAAGGCAGCATCACTGTACACAAAAACTTCTAACATACTAATGTACCTTAGCAATTATTAAGTTGTGCCTGTTCTGAAATGCGCTAACTTTATATTTATTCGGGAATATGGTTTTCGAATACGCAAATTTACTAATCTTTTGCAGAAACGTTAGTAACGAAATTACGTAGCCACTGAATGTGCCCATGACATTGACCGGTACTCCATAGACACTGGCACTGGACCACAATAATTAAAGTATATTTCCCAGAGAAGTGACAAACGGGCAAGAAAACATTTAAATACCTTAATTATTTAATATTAGATCAGCTAAATAATTATAAGGATTCATTTCAGCCCAATAAAATCGACGTTTTAATGAATCGCTGTGTTGGCACGAGGAAAGAATGGTGCCTTGATAGGTACGACGTGAAGAAATAGGATAATCGATTTTCACATTGACACGAAGTAACCCAGTGTCACAATTCTCAGTCTTCATAATGCTGATAAACTAAAAAAACGGGGGGAAGGCTTTTTCACTTTGCTGACATATGTTTCTACCAGGTAAAATAGGCGAAATGTACGTGATGTAGAAATCAGTGCTTCGAGCTATCTACTCGCCGTAGAAGCCGACTTCGTAAACCCCGAGGGCTCAGAAACTTATATTTGTATACAGACTCTACGGAGGACGTAGGCACGTGCCGGAAAATCAAGGCAAGGCCGACGACCTTCAAATCCAGAGGAATCAGGGTGCCTATCTCCTGGGTTTTGGGACGAGAGAGCGCACAAGGCTGCGCGGGAGCTCAATTCCTATCCCTACATCCCCACAACAGGCCAAAGCGCAAATCTCGACCACACACCACCAGAAATAACCCAAGAGCACTCCGATGACGAGGGGTCCTGCGTGATCTTGTGCAGGAAGTTGTTGACCCACTACGGAACGGATACGGTCGAAAAGCTACTGTTCATCTCCGGAGATTCCGAACCGTAACCGCCACCTCCCCACCAGTCTGGGCCGGATTTGAGAAACAGGCACTGAAGAACAGTGACGAAAAAGAACACGACGATGACGGGTCCTACAGTCGATGCGCAAGTAGGCAACAGGACACAAGCGCACACCTTTTATGTTGTTCAACGGAACAGAGCCGGATATTAGAAAAAGTGATTAGAAAACTGCCACAAAGGTGCGCCCAAGTTCTCTTGGTGAGTGGACATAACCATGGGGCACGTCGCAGCAGCGCCTTCGTCGCGGCAGCCAAACTATAAGAATCTTTAAAAAGACGGAAGTTTTCATTATCCCCCCTTTTCTGATCACATTCAAATTTCCCCCTCTCTCTAATATAAGTAGAAAATAGATTAGAAAGGAACTTGTAAATAAAGACACGTTTAATAATAATAAAAGAGCATCAGCACTTCAGCATTTCATTGCCGGTCGATTAGCGCAATGTTTTATGTGCGGTGATTCTTTCCCATTGTGAAGTTAATATGGCATTGGTTACTTCGATGCTCTGTGCACTGCATGATGACGCTCTTCGGAGATTCAGTAGATGAGGCACTTTCACAACATAGAGAGAGAGCAGTATTTCTGTGGCAGCTACTTCTGGATGATTTTGAACTTGAATTACGAGCTACGTGCCTCATCCGATAGACCTGTAGTTGTACGATTCAATCCCTGTTGACACGTACGGAGCATCAGCGACAATCCTTTCTTATAAGAAGTTCCCAGCTATTGCGTTCACCACCAAACACGCTAACGGCCAGTGTCCTGGCAGGTGAGTCGAGCCCTAAACAATATTTTAGGGACGCTACTCACTCCCTTCGCTTTCTCTAAACCGCTCCCTCATCACCTTTCATACTTCACCCTTCTACGCGTGCGTGCGTGTGTGTGTGTGTGTGTGTGTGCGTGCGTGTGTGTGTGTGTGTGTGTGTGTGTGCGTGTGTGTGTGCGTGTGTGTGTGTGCGTGTGCGTGCATGTGCGTGAGTGTGTGTATGTGTGTGTGTGTGCGTGTGCGTGCGTGTGTGTGTGTGTGTATGTGTGTGTGTATATGCATTGCCCATCGCTACAGTTTTTCTTGTTGGGTGTATTAGGCTTTTTAGTATGGGCCTCCGGCCTTTCTAGTAGACCCCAACTCTCCTTGGTTAAATAAGGAAATCGAGATCAATAGAGGAGGGAAACAAGTAATAATACACCAAACACGTGTCTCTGACGTCACGGAGCTACGGTGGCGCTGCTGTTAAGGCGGCGCATGCTCAGACGCATCACGCGACGCGGATCTGGTTTCTGCGCACGCGTATTGCCCGCACGTGGCGTTGGGCAAACGCGGAATCATTTGCCAACAACTGTAGTCTGTAGAGCACCTTCGAAGAAACATCCAACATGGCGCTCAAAAATATCCAAAGTTCAAGTTCGAAATTCATTATTATATCCAATTTATTCCTCGGTGACAACACTCTGAGTATAGCCACCATTTGTGGTTGGCTGCATTGCCCACATTTGAGTTGATAATGAAGAAAACAAACGATCGCGTAAAGTGCAAGATGTATGTACAGGTGCCATATTTATTTCGACATTTATTGCAACTCAGTCGAGCAACAAATAATATTAGAAAGGTCCTATTGCCGTCTCCAATCCACACTCTCGCATCGCCTCGTCATAGAAGCGAACATAGAAGTGCCTTTTCTTTCCGTGTTTCTGCTGCCATATACGGGTAGATGAACTCCTCCAGAAAACTGGATATTTCGGTGAAGAGCATGGGGTATTTCTTGTCGCCGCAGACATGGGGACCTCCGGACAACACGCCTTGCAGAAGCCAACGATCATCCTTTTTCTGCACCACGGGTCCACCGCTGTCACCCTGTAGGGTGCAATTGATCGCTGTTTTTCATTTCAGAATCATCTAGCACCCCAAGAAACATGGGGCATCTACATACTTGCAAAACGCTTGAGGGAACAAGTCGCTATATTCTACGGCAAATGAGGAGGCTTAAAAAACGCTAAGACCTAAAAACCCAGTCTGCGTTGTCATTGTAATAGCAATCATAATTGTAACTGTAATTGAACTTGAAACATCTTGTTCAGAGTTATGGCCCAGGCGATTTTACTTTGTGTAAACCGATTTCAAACCCAGAAATTCGTTGAGCTGCCTCCGTAGATTGCAGAAATCAGCTCTTCAAACTGCTTTGACGGAAAGTGGACGCTTCAGATTTGTGACTGCCTGGAGCTGAGCTGGTTGGTATGACATGCTTCTGAAGGTTTGCAGCTGAACGTAGAGGAAAAAAAGAGACACACACCAGCAGTGTGTCTCTTTTTCTCCGCTCCTTCGTTTTTCCCCTCTACGTTCAGCTGGAAACCTTCAAAAGTTTCAGATTTCTTAGAGTGTGTGAAATCCATGTTCGTGCGTAACCCTTTTATATTTGAAAGCAAACAAAGAGAGCGCTTCGCATGCGATATTCTCGCTGGTTGTAAACAAAGCAACAACGTAACGTGCTGTACACGCGTGTGTGCTGCATATTCATCCAAAAGTATGGAAGGGGCAACTCGGCTATTATAAAAGCGGCCACTGGGATTAACGACGTGCGCGGCTTACATTAAAACGTATTTGTATTCACTCCTCAACAATTTGTGCATTTATAATTTAAGAATATATGCACACACACACGAGGGTGCTTTCAAACATTCTAGAGAATGACAGCTATATTCGCGACTCCAGCGAACTATAGAGGGCGCGCTGCTCAGGCAAATGGCGGACGGAAGGAGGTCGTTTTCGTCGTTCAGCACGCGGACCACCACAAATTCCTGCACTGCAGCGTAAAATCAGTGTTACACTTGAAAGCACAGCGAGTTTTCGACGGTAGAAAACGTTCTTCTAGTCAGTGCGTAGAAATGACACGGCGAAATCATAAAAATAATTACTGGAAACGATGTTTGTTTCTATGCTGCCTACGAGAACCAAGCAGCGATAGCAGACGACAGAGTCGAAACGACCTCCTCTCGTGAGGTTCTCGGCGCTGCCGCTACGCGGCGTCGATTTCGCTGGAGTCGCGAATAACGTGATAAAAACAGCGAAGTACAAATCAGTGTACGAAAAGAAGATATCTATGAGCGTGCGTGTTACAAAAGGGAAAAATAGAGTTCATGCTTCAGCGAATTGGTGAGCGCACGTTAAAAGTGGTTATGACACACTGGCAACAAAATTTTACTCGGGCCTAGGCTTCGCCCGAGACACTTTGTTTGTTTGAGAGTTGACAAAGCGATCTCGAATGTATCAGTTACCCAGAGCATATAAGGGTGTAAAACAAACGGACGACCCGTTGACCTTTCCACTAACACATTCGCTTTAACTAGGACTCTTTGTTCGCCGATGATTCTACGATACTAAATTTCACGCCGAAAAGGGTTCAGAAATAAATCACGTTCAATTAAAAAGTCACTTGTCCGTCTCTACACAGTACGCGTTGGACAAATAAAGTTGGGCCTTGTTTAGCAAGTGACGAGGCGTCGAAAGAGTGCACTCAAAATCGAAATGTGCACTGTGACAAAGCGCAAATATGATTTGTTATGCACATTCCTAAAGCACTGAATATTCCGATTTACCAGAGTACTAACATCCTTTTATCATGGCATGGGAGCTACTACCATAGGTGAGCGACGCCTCGCAAACCTTTGGCTTATTTTGACTTTAACGTGAAAACACGATCACCCAGTTTGATCTACCA
Organism: Ixodes persulcatus; assembly: GCA_013358835.2. Classification (NCBI taxonomy): domain Eukaryota; kingdom Metazoa; phylum Arthropoda; class Arachnida; order Ixodida; family Ixodidae; genus Ixodes; species Ixodes persulcatus. Next base: position 65,055 of record JABSTQ010002834.1, read on the forward strand.
TACTCGTATCTGTCACACTCACTGCGCGACACTCAAAGACGACATCGGCACTTTTCTGCGTTTAACTCGGACAGAGTATTGGCAAAAATAAAACGTTATAAACGAGGTTACTGCCCTAAATGAGGACTTTTAACTCCTCTAATAGTTTTTATAGCATCCCTCCAGTTTTAAGGAAAACAAACTAGTAGTTTGTCTGCTTTAACAGAGTCGCGCTGTGTACCAACTTGACAGTACTTGCACGGTCAATGAAATTAATCCAGCGCTTTAGTATTTTCACGCCAAGTTGCTTTTCTGGACTTGATGTTTGTTTCATAAGTAGCATTCCTAAATCACAGTAATTAACCTAACGTGTGTTTTGCTCAGAGGTTGATGTGCGCGCATATTTAGGTTCTTTACCTCGCAGGTGGAACCGTAGTCGTGCGTGCCGCAGATTGTGTTTCCCGGAATGGTCAAGTTGAACTCGACCGAACACTTTTGCGGCTTCAGGAACCGCGTCTTTACTTGCTTCAATGTCGGTGAGGCGTGCTCCCCTTTAGCTGAAACAGCAAACGATGAAATTAGAAAGCACGTTAGCCGTTTCCGTCATAACGTCTACCAAAACAATCTTGTCACATCTATGAGCCGCAGCTCCAATAACCTAAGCACAGTCTTCCAACATGGCAAACTTTAAAATTATTTTACAGCCATCTACTTTCCGTGACATGCCAACGTTTATTAGGAAAATATAAGAAACAATCAGTGTTGCATTCAAAAGTGATATAACACTAACATGATATGCGCCACATGTTCACCAACGTAGGATATTTCAAGACCATGCATTTTGCTGTCCGATGTATTACATCACTTACGATCATTTATTCCCCATCCGGTGATATAGCCCACAGTGCCGCTTTCTACTGCTTCGCCGCTCGTCGGCAAGCACGCTGGTATGATGTGGTCCGTAAAGTTAACGGGCCGATTGAGCGTGATGATGGCAATGTCGTTCTGCATGAACAAAATAATAAATTTGTTGGGTATATCGGCCATACTGGCATTGCTAACAACCGTAAACAAAAGTACAGTCTTCACAAATAAAACCGGGGAGAGAGGGGGGGGGGGGTATTAGCTTTATTTTAAAGGCATGCTTCTGTTGTAACGCTGGCTTGAATTATAGGTGTTTTGCACGTCATTCTTCACGCCAACAAATAGGTGAGAGTCTGGTTGGAATGTACTCAGTGTGGTTGTATCGGTGTCGAAATTGAATCCCCATGAATAATGTGTTTGCATCAACAATAAAGAGTAATTAAGCCCTAGGGCGTTCAATGTTTTTTTTTTTTATATCATTAGTTCTATGCGTACGAGGACGAGGTCATCTCTTGAACGGGCTGCACCAGAGCGTCGCATGGGAAGAGAAGGCAGTCGCCAGATCTACGTCAGATTGACCTCTACATTCCACAACATACGCGTCTGGATCCTCAAGGCCTTGGCTAATTACAAGGTCCAAGAATCGTTCTAAGGTGATCTGCGTTTCCTATCTTGCCAATGCGTTTTATTGGCACCTGTACATTTTCACAATGCGAGTTAGTTTTAATTTAAGGTTCGTACCTGTCTTGCAATTGGCGGGATGATTACTGACACATTTTATGAACGACCATCTCTTCTTGGCATCAAGTATGCTTTGTTTTGAGAGTTTCCAGATCGCGACAACCGCAGCTTGACTGTCACGGGTATATTATCTGTACTACGTCCAGAACATTCAGATATTTTCTAAATAAACCGAACAAATTTAAGTACGTACGTGGTGGTTGAGATCTTGTATTCTAAAGTGCACAACAATTGCTTTAACGACAGGTTTGCTCTCGCCAATATAATATTCACATTTTTGGAGTTCAAACACGAGCTAGTAAATTAATCATGCCTTGCAAGATATTGGATAATATAGTAATCTTGAAGGAAAAACAACTTTATTCTGCATCTTGTTTCGAGGTAATTCGATTTCACGGAGAGTTAAACAATAAAATCTCTAGGAGGGGGAATTGCATCTGTGCCTAATTATTTAAAATAAGAGGTATGCAAGTAGAACTGACATTATTGTGATCTGTTAAATTTGTAATTAGTATATTCTACAAAATTGAGACAGTTAGGTTACAAGGTGTAATATGTTAGGCTCCGTGATAAATTGAGTTTGATAAAATGTTGGGTCTCCTATAGCATGCCGCAATTCAAAAGAGAGACTCACACTTGATGCTCAAATACAAGTTAACAAATTCTGTTTGCTGGAGATGCTCTTGGGTCGCTAGGGCAAATAGGTTTGACTATGCATCAGGCATATTACACTATTAGCTTTAGGCGGTTATCAGCCCCCTGAAAGCTGTTTTAACAAACTTTGCTGCTTCTCATATTATTAACCACTTTCCAAAAAACGGTGTAATATTGAATTTCATAGCACTTCTTTTGTAGAAAAAAAAATAAAGAGAAGGGCTCTTTTTGCAAATTAGGTATGCGGCGTTATATGAACTGAAACTAGGTGATTGCTATGTAAATACTAAAACTATCAGACAGTAACGTCCTCTTACTAGGTAGTTTTCATCTGGATATGCTCAATATTGTTATTATAGGAACCTTGACGGCTTCCTAGAAAAGAACGTATTACTCCTAAAACCTTCCCATGTCTCGCCCTCTGGTGAGAACCCAGAAGAGTTGATGTATCGTGCGGTGTTCAATATTGTAATATTATTTTTGTGCTTCACTTGCACTTGTGTTTACAGCGGAGTTGTTAAGGGCTAGGTTCCCCAGGATCGTGTCCGGTATGTCGACACAAACCTACCTGGACAGCTACCGCCTTCTATAAGCGACGGCGGCAAGCACACAACCAGTCTGGTTACCGCCGTCACTCATAGGTGACGGCAACCTTTCCAGCTATGATGGAAGAATGGATAGTTGGGCGCATTGGTGAAAATTCATTGTAGGAAACAGCGCCAAAAAACAGACGACGACGAAGAAGAAGCACACGTAACGAGCGCAGCGCTCGTCCCGTGTGTTTCTTCGTCTTCGTCTGTTATGCGCGCTGTTTCCTACGCTGTTATAGTTTCGGTTTGGAATCAGGATCGGTCGGCCGCGCGCCCTTTCGGGGAAAGGAGACTGGCTGCGGAAGGAGCGGCGACGTACAATGCTTCTCAAACTTAACGCCGCCACTCGATTACGCAAATATTGATCTATTGCATGCTACCCAAAGATAAATTGGTCCAGCAGCTGCTGGAATACCTTCCCCTGGTTGGGTTTTCATCGGGGACGCAAATCTTCACCAACTAGTTCGACCGCTAGGTTCAGGAATAGTTCAAAAAGTGAAGAAACCGGGCCCTCTCGTGGCGGCGTTAAGTTTGGGATGCACCGTACGCAGCAGCGCGAATGGGTTCGCAACCGCCGCAAAGCCGCTGTCGCCTCGACTTCCACTGCGTCCAGCGCTTCAGATTCCCTTGCCAAAGAAGAGCACATCGCTCGCCTGGAAAGCCGCCGCCGAGAACAGTACCAGCGATGTAAAGGGCGCCGGCGGGCCAACGCCATGGACGACTATCGTGCCACGGAGGCAAAGCGCAAGCGCGAGGCCCGGCGACGACAGCCCTCCACGCCGGCTGAACAGTTCCCGTGTGCGACGGCGAGGTTCCGGAGGGAGTTCGTGGAGAACCCGTTTGTCGTCACGTGCGCCGTGTACGACCGACTCTGGTTCGCCGGAGACGTATCCACGATCCGCGGCGTGTCAGACGAGAAGAACCGGGAAACGGGTGCGTGCGCGTTGCGGCAGTGTATCGAGTACAGCTCCGCTGGTCTTCCTTCTTCACGAGAGTGGAAAGGCTGAACTTTTTTTTTTTATATGCGCACATATCTCCTTACTCAAGAACTGTCTGACAGAAGTGTGACTTACGTGACCCGTGAAATTTCTGTGAAGGCAGACTTCTTGAACGTCAACAGCTACTTCTTCGCTGTCGAGGAACGTCCTCTTGTAGGAACCTAGGTGAACTCGGATTGTCTGTGAGGACCGTGTCCTGTGAATTATTGCAATGAAATATATATTTTGGCCAGAATTTGGTTATGTATTGTTTTAATTAGTTGATATAACACTCAAAGAAACAGCAAAAAAAAATTGTCGATATAAATCCTGCAATATATCACATAACACTCGAACCTGTCATATGTAGGCAATTGCAAGTAACCTACTTCTCTTTTGTGACATATTTTTTGTGTGAAAATATTCAGTCCCTGTGAAGCATTTTACTTGTTCACCCTATGTGGTGCATTAAAGCGACTCAACTCTTGTGTTCATTAAGCACTGTGGTTGTTCACAAGGTGTTTTTCTGTATTACGTTTATTAACATTTTTTTCGCACTGAAATACAACTCTTAATAATTGCGGAATTGCATTACTTATTTAATTTCTGTTACTAGCCAAAGGTCGACCGCAACAAATCACTGCTCTAGGTCTTACAAAATTGGCTTCAATCTTTGTAAATAATGGTCTGCCGGAGTTGAGGACTAAATGGTTTAAATGGTTGACAATACATTGTTGCACATTGAATTTTTGAATATAACGTTACGAATGGCTGCGATCACACAACCAGACAAACCTGTTTTATGTTTTTTTTTTCTCAAGAAGCACCAGAAATTATAGACTGCACCTATAGGACGGAGGTCTTCATATCTTTACAATAAAGTTGTTTTCACTCCTACTATATACATAAAGTAATCAAGAAAACAAAGACTTTAATATAATGTACTTTGCCTACCAATAAATAGCGTAGTTGATGTTCCTCAGAATATTATCCGGAATTAACGATAGTGTAATGCGTCAGCGAATAACATCTAGAACAATTTTTGGCAGGTGCGATCTACTCTACCTATGTGCCTGTTATTTTCTAAACAAATATTCACTTTCAGTAATGAATGCATACTTCTCCATGATACACTCGAAGCGCCGAAAATCGTTAGTGTATTATTCAGTTCAACTAATGAGCGGGAATATTAGAATCATTCTCCACTAGTCATGCTTTTAGTGAATTGCGGTGTACTTAAGGAACTAAGAGTACGTGGTGCGGGTTCAACTACGTCGTTTGGAACACTGCTTGAATTGGTGTGCTTATCGCCTCTTACCACCATCCATCAAGGAGGTTCTGAAGTGGGAACAAATTTCGTCCCAGGAGCCTGCGTTTCGTGCTGTCGGTCGTAGGGATCTGAACCCTGCTGACGGAGCCTCCCGGTACACATGAGCCCAACGCCCCCACGTGCGGGTCAGTCGGTCCGGTTTCTCCAAAGATTTCAGAGAGTTATCAAATTTTCTAGAAATACTGTCTAAAAAGACGAGTAGTCGCAAGGGTCGTCGTTTTTGCGATGGCTAGTCTCTTTTCTGCTCAGCTCGGTCAACTGTTGGGCTTAACGGGCTGCAGCTGAGTAGCCATGTGTCTGCTGCCAACACCTTAGCTGCCGTGCCAACGTCAGGATTCCGGTAGGCCACAGCGTGAACCTTCTATGACACCAACAGGCAGAAATCGAGGCACCAAGAAAAAAGGACGCGGTAAACACACCCGTCAGAGACGCGTTTCACGCACCATAGTTTAGCTAATGATTTATTTTATAGTCGACGTGCCTTCTCGCAACCGAGTAAGGTGGCAATTAACCGGGAATTGTAAAACCTACCTGACGCAGTGCGCGGCTGTGATGACGTGTCGATCCGAGACCAAAGCTCCGCCGCAAAACTGCTCAGGCCGGAAGTTCGACTTGGTGTGGATGGCCGCGTTCCAGGGCCAGCTTCCTGGGACAGCTGCGTCTCCTCCTAAGATGCGGTCCTCGTACTCGAGTTGAGGCTCCACTTTGGGAACACCGCAGGAAGGAACTAGAAGGGTAGACGAATAAAAATATTGAATATCGTTAAAAAAAATTAAAAAAAATTTGCCTTCTAAGAAAAACAAAAATAAGCTGTTCTTGGACGTTCTGATTAACTCTAAAAACGCTCGTACGTCCACTTTCTCGACATACTATCAAAGAATCAATATCTTCAATTCTCAGAGTTAGTTTACGAATTAGTAGCACAAAATGTGCTTTATGAGTTGAATTTTATGAGAAGACCGTCGCTAAGAACCGCCATGGCAAAGCATCATGAAGAACCATCAAGAGCCGTCAAAAATGACGATGACGTGACGTGGCAACGTGACGTCAACATGACGTCATAACGTCTTTAAAGGATGTTGATGACATTATCACAACGTCATTATGATGTCAACGTGACGTCAGGACGTAATTAACACGTCACCGTGACGTCAGGACGTAATTAAGACGTCACCGTGACGTCGGGACTTCATATGACGTCTTGTGGACGTGACAGTGTCGTCACCGTGACGTCAAGATGTCATTATAACGCCTCAGTGACGTCCTAATGACGTTGTGACATTACGTTACATCATAAAGTAATGTAGTGTCACAGCCATATGACCTCATGACGTCACAAAGCGTTACGTGTACATAGCCGTGTCTAGCTCATTCACAACACAATCCGTGTTTCCACGTTTTTGTCAGCATGATCAAGCTAATGTAAATTATTATTGATTCGTCTGCAAATACTGATAATATAATGTCAGGAATTCTTGTAGTTAGGAAAAGTATATAAATACAAAACTTTCAAATGTGGAAGAGTAGGTAGGGTACTGCGTACTTTACAATTGTCCGAGGACAAAAGGGATAATTTGAAACAATTGATGGGCGGTTGGAAATATAAGATGGTAAATGGGTGTGCCCCTCGGGTAGTATAAACAGTAAAAATGCATGTACTTATCGGCGTTTGTATTACGCTTCCCAAATATTTGTCGAAATAAAACTCGTAGCCTGCAAATGCGGTTTTATTTTAAACTGAGGCACACTTGAACCCATTGGCATACCTGTAACAATCTTTAGACCTAATCATGAAGTTTTAGATGTGAAACGGAGCCTTACTTTAGCATGGTGAAACGTCAAGATCACTGTTACATCACAAACTGAATTTTACTTTTATGTATATAAACATTTCCTTGACTCCGTCGTTCACTGAGACGACTTCACAGTGCGCAGAAATCGGCTCTCCAAAGTGCATTGCCCGAAATAGGCCAACTTGATTTGTTAAAGGCAATTTTTTTAGAACTGCTCAAAATAGTATAAACTAGCTTCACTTTATTGTTAATATACGACGACCAACAAATCCATAAATCAGGGGCCCAACATTTCGAAACCTGTTCGGGTTCTTCTTCAGGCGGGACTATAGAGGAAAGGACAACTTCACTTTGTCTAAATTATTCAGTGAGTTTTTTTGTGTGTGTTTTTGTTCTTAGTGGTACAAATAATAGTCTGCACCATGTACTGAGCTAGTGCAACGTTGTTCTTTGTACTTTCAAATATCGGATAAGTTATTTAAAATGGTAGGTCAACGTTTTTACAATGTACAGCACGTGTAGGGGGAGAGCAGTTTTCTGAGAAGCACTGGAAAGGCCAATGATTGGCATATCCGTAGCAAGTCATACGATTGACGAGGCATCGCTGACCATCTAAAAATGTAATCCACGCTGAAATTCTAAATATGTGAAATACTTGCTGAGCGTAATATTATATTTCGTGAATCAAAACGCAATCATTGGATCGTCATTTGATAACCCCCCATCTCCCCTTCTGGACTTAAAACTTAAAGAGTTTTAAGTCCAGTTTAACTTAAAACCAACTAAATATTTACACATTGAGGTCCAATCAAAACGTTGACCCCTATCCCGTTTTACCGCTGCGGAACTTTGATTCGCCTCTCATCGGCTGCAGTAATAAATGCCGTCAGAGAGGCAAGCGTCGCTGTACACGGATGCGACGGTGAGGAAAACTTGCCAGGCGACGTTTCCATGCAGTTGCTGATCTCGATGCACTGGCATGTACACTATTTCTACTTGACGTCGTCCGACGCGCAATTTATGTTTTGAGTGTTAATTTTAGGTCAATAGAAATACTGAGCTTTCACGTTGCAGTTATTTTCATAGTGAGTGGCTGTTACTTAGTGTCTACCCTCTTCTTGTGTTTCGATCGTGATCACTAATATTGATATCCAGGGTTGACACTGGTACTACAAGGTAATATACACAGGACAACACAAATATTAAGATAACTATGAAAAAAAAAAGAGCCACATACATTTACATAAACACTCTGGTGTCTTCTTTCGCCACCTTTGGGCGCATCAGGTTTCGTCCGATCTTATAAAATGACAAATTAAGATCATGCTGTCTTCAAAATAGAGGCTCAATTGGTTTTCTAAGTCAATCGTTTAAAACGTAGAAGACACCTGGGAATGAAAAGTCATCCTGTTGGTGTTCACGTCAGCACAGCAAGGATTCAAATGTTTAAGATTTTACAGACATACATTCCTCAATATGAAATTTCACGGGCAAAGCGAATTCGATATTGTGTAGAAAGCTCGCTCACCATTTTGAGTCAGTGCGCACGACGTGGATAACATCAGGAATACCAGCGCTGACAGGATTACCATCTTGCGGATTACGATCTCTTCAGTTCCTTACCAGCGGAGCCGTATTTAAGGCGTCCAGTTTCCGAGACTCTTGAGAACGCTTTGGGAGACCTCGCAGATGGTGCGGTCGCAAGGGCCAGCCACCATATCTCTCCCTCTTTTCTTTTTCTTGGCTCGAGGCATCATTTCGCAGAATCAGTGATCTTTTTTTTTTTTTTTTCTATAAGTGTTAAAGACTTCGTCCACTCTTTCCTTTTTGCTCTCCATGGCGCTCTTGAAGCGCCTGGTTGCCGAACGGGTTTCACCACAATTATGTGTATGTGCGCTAGAGCAGGGCTCAGGTGGACGCTCACAAACAAGGAGTAATTTGATATGTTTGTTTGCTGTTTTTGAGCTTGAACAGCACTTGCTAGACCTGGCGCAACGCAGGAAAACGCGCGTGTACAAGAACACGTGGTGCGCCCAAGTAATTAATCAGGGCTAGAAGAGGAGGGGCTCCTTAAGTACCTGAAGCAGCGGCAATGACTCCTCGATTCCGGCCGTTCTTTCGCGATCGGAAGTTGTGAAACACGTTTTGCAGGCATATTGATAATCATTTTGGAGCTTTGCGTGTGGGACGATTTTTTTACGAGTACTGTCTGTAATGATTACAGGTGGTTACCAACACCACACTTCGCAATTCCGCATCCCGCTTTGACGTCTACCCGTTGCTGAAGTTGGTTAATTCCGTACGCAATCTAGTAAGTGTGTTTCGGTGGCTGTAGTCGCTGACAGCCTAAGAAGTACAAAGATTAGCTTTTTTGTCCGTGGCTCCGGCATCTGCGCCTGCAGATGCAAATAAATGATTTGATTTAATTTGAGGGCGTCGCCATTCACAATATTTTTATTATCGTTCTGCTAGCAAATATGATGCGGCATTAGCAGCTAAATACAGGGCGTGCCAATAAAATTTACATGGTTTTATTCGGCGAGAAAATGGACTAGGCATCGGCGAACCCTCATTCTTTGCTCAACTGTAGCGCGAGTAGTCCAAACCATATGCCAAAGTTTCAGCACTTACTGTTACTTTTATTGAAACGTTATACGAGATTTTTTTTAATTTGCATTAGAAAAGTGGTGGCCGACATTGCTCTCGAATACATGGAGCTCTATGGCCCCAGTCACCGAAAAACACCATTTTCCCAATGTAATTTTTAAAACATGAAATATAACGGATTAATAATATAACGGTTAGTGTTGGAACTTTGTCCCCTGGTTCGGACTGATAGCGTTACATTAGGGGGGAAACTGAGCGTTCGGCAAAACGTAATTTATTTTTGCGATAAAAAAACTAAATTTTTGGGGGCACGTTATAGCCCAAGGATCACTACAAAGTAAACATTGCGAACATAATAAGCTACGTCCTGCGTTTCTGTTTATCTATCGGTGAGTTTATCTCATTCAGTCTTGACTAAGGCAATCATTACAATTATAGACAAGATTTTGATTTGTTAATTCGCAAACATATAATTGATCATCATTTATATTGTTGTTTTACGTTTTAGAGACAAAGATTGTGAGAGAGAAAAAGATTACTTCGTATTTTAGGAAGATTAAAATAATCGTACTCGTTTACTGAATGGAAAGAACCTTCGCCCTCTACTGGTCACTGAAAACTTCAGAAACGCGGAACATTGCCTAATATGTTCACATTTTTTGCTGGGCGGTTCGTCCTTCGGTTTTCTCGTCGGCTATTCCGCAATCTCATTTGGATTCGAAGCGATCATAATAAAAAAAAAAGAGCTTTCTCGTAAGTACAAGAGACCAGCGTAGGTCTCCTGAGTCGTACTGAGTGCGGTTCTGGTGTCTCCTCACTTCGTGCGCATTAAAAATCTGGCGCGCCTATTTTTTTCCTCAAAGAACTCGAGTAATCCAATTGGAGAGTCCGGTGCGTGACGAGGTTGAACACATACGTCAAACTAAACAAAAACTATGTTGACAGAAACACCGAGCTTGGCATAAAAGCAGCTCAAACATAACGCTCAGTGTCACAGCGCAACGTGTTTGGTTCAGTTCAAAACACAATTTCGGCCATGCCACTCACCGCGAGCCTCATTTCTTATAATGCAAGGATTGGCTCGCCCAAGAGCTTGGCGAGAAACAGTCAGCGACAGTTTCAGGACACGCATGGTGTGGCTTATGATGCTCGAGCTCCTTTCTAAGAACTCGTTTCTTTCATGTTCATCCTGAAAGTTTTGTCTGCCATTTCGTAATACTCCACCTTTTCTTATTCCCCTGATTAACCTTTTTTTGACGTGGGAACTGAGAATTTTGGTAGCTGAAGAACACACGGTTACATTAAGGTGCATATTGATGCTACTTGTTGTGAAACTTGCTGCAGTTTGGAAGTTGGACTTTTTTGTGTTAAACATATACTGAGGCCAGAGGCTTGATTCATTGATTTTCCGTGTTAGTCACTGCCTCGAAGGTGACTATATCTGCCTGGGGTATTTTTTTCTTAGCAAGGCTGCCCTCGGACTTAGCGTCATTAAGTGTCTTAGAAACCTTGACCACGTAACATCTGTAAGGAAAGTTGCTCACTCCCTGAGGCTTCGGTTCTCTACGCAGGCATACACAGAAAGCGAACTATGATGGCCCAGTCATTGAATACACATGCTTTAGAAAGATTTTAAATGAGAGAATGTAATAATAATTTGTAAAAATGGTTGTTTATATCGTTTCGTTCGCAAGTGTGCCTCACTGGGACAGCTGCTCTAATCGCAGAAGCGAAATTTCAGTCGTTCACTTTCTCTTGCAGTGTTTACGCAACAAAAAAAAAAAGAACTGAGCTCACGCATTTGTTTATTAATTTTGTTTCACGTGAGAAAGGGGGACATCGATGACTAGCACGGGGGGCTTTGCTACCTCACAGCTATTGTGTGGAAGTTTATTCTACTTCACACAATAGCTTCCCATAATACTACTACTGAGGTGAAGTGGGGTAAGTACCGCAATGGTTGTGACCGTTGCGGTATGAGCCCCACTTCAGGTCAAGGCTGAGAGGACCTAGGCTTCACCCCCATACAGCCTCTAGCGACCATCCTTCAGCGCCACTCGCCACTCCGCATCACCTGCAGTGGGCGTGCTCAGCAAGGCGACAGAAATTGGAGGCTGCACTAATCAAGCTCAGCCCAGCGAGCCGACCCAAGACGCTAGAGGCTTTTGAAGGGCACCAACAGGCACCAACGAAGCAAGGAAGCTTGTCTTCAACTCGCTATTGGCTTACATCAGAACGGCTTGTGTAGCCGGCCTCAGATAGTTCTCCCTCCCCCATATCCCTCTCCTCTTTCCCTTGACGGCAAGGCCTGCAACCGGCCGCGTCATACCCTTCTATACCTGAATAAAACGTTCTCAACAACAACAAATCTTCTAGAATGCCTTTCAAGTAGCCATTAAACACCACTGAAGGTTACGATCAGTTGATTTAAAATGTGGTATTCGTGTTTCTCGAAACATGGGCCGCAGTCTCTTGAAATCATCGCCTACATTTAGTGCACACTTCACTGGTATTCAGGCGTGATTACTTCAATTAAAGTTTTAGTCTCAGAGACGCCTCAGGAACCCGCTGAAACATTCAGACATGTAGTGTATCACCTGAACGTGAACATTCGACTGAAATCAGGCTAGTTGCATGGAATAATATAAAAACAGATTGGCGACCTCCATCAAAGTTCTAATTTGGAACCCTACGTTTCGATGCCTACTCGGCTATACTTCAGAGGTCACCCTGGCGATAGCCGTTGAGGGGCAGTGTTTTTGTTTTTGTCCTTTTTACGGTGGTGCTTTTTTTTTTAAATTAACACTGCTCCTCAACTGCTATCGCCGAATCACCCCTCAAGAAGAGCCAAGTAGGCATCGAAAAGAATGTTTCTCAAATAGAGCTTCGTTGGAAGTCGCCCATTTTTTAATTAAGTGTATCACCTGCCGTGAGATTCGACATGATCTAAAGTAGGTCTGGATAGACCCAGAAACATTTGAAGGCCTCTCCATCTGAAAGAACGTTGAACTCAGCTTACATTCTTTCGGAATCTAACACGTTACCTGAGCTCCAGCGACGTGGTGCAAACTTGTCTTTCAGGCACAAGGAAAATTATTACGCGCTCATACTTTCTGAAATCGTCTCTTCCTGTCTAACACAAACACTCGACATCGTGACATCAACTATTCAATCAGGAAGAGGCGTGCGCCGCACCAAGTTCTAAGCCTCTTATTATCACTCAATGGACAACGAGATTTCGGTATTAGCTAGTAAGAAAGCCACAAGATCAAACCGCGTAGAAAGAAACGTAAACATTGTAAGTCTCCCGCGGAATTTTTTTAAAGTTGGCACAACATATCCACTTATGCAAGAGGACGTAGGTGCATCCGCCATTTTCAGCGATAGTCACTGTCAGCTTAAGGAATACAGGACATGGCATATATTATCGCTTCCTGCTTCGCGACTCGTTGTTTCGCGTTCTCATTGTCTAATACTACAATCTCACCAGCTAGACAGCAATATTAATAAGCACAGAACTCGACACGCCGGGTGTTTCTTAAACTGTCAGCAACAATAAAAGAAGCGTAGTGCTGAAAATAACAAAATGCTGGAGCTGAACAAATTGCTCTCTCATACATCGACCTAAAACGCACACCTTTGTTGCCCTCGGGTATTTTTCTTATGCTATGCACTGTGTCCCAAAATACCGTCACTCGCCGATTACACTTTTCCTCAAATCCGAATGCACAATCCAGCAGTTACTGCACGCCATTATGTTTATTGCACAACAGCAGCTTGCAAAAATAAACACCTTAGGTGAGCCTGCAGATCTTCCTAATATCTCACTGAGGCCTACGCAGGTCCATGAACGGTTGGATGAAGTGGTCCACGTAGTCCGATGTCTTGGCGAAGAACAGCGGGTCCTCGTTTGAACCGCAGACAATGGGACCGCCAGTAACGATGCCGTGCAGGGTCCAGGTACCGTTGGCATTGTGAACCACAGGTCCTCCGCTGTCACCCTACGCGGACATCGGTTACGGATTTGGTAAGATTTATGAACCAGGTAACAGGCGTAAAGGTACACTGGAAAAAGTATTTATGCTCGCCGAAGTTTTTATTTGAATAGGACATATCAGTGCAAAACTCCCCATAACACAATTTGCCGCTCGAAATTCCTCTTTTTTTTTTTTTTGCCGCCCAAAAATCAGCCGGTCGAGAATTGGCCGGTTTCAGTCGCGCTTATGCTCTTTTTTTATGGTCACGTGGTGTTCAAACAATGTGTACCAACTATATTCAATGTCCTGGATCACCTAAGGAACACATCCAATATTAAGGATGGAAAAAAATATAAACCCCATTTTTGTGACTTCCAAAAACTGCAAATAAGTTAATCGAAAAAAAAAAAAATTGCACGGATCACAGGAAGTACGTGTACACGTCATTATGAATATGGCGACGTGCAGCGGGCTGGACGACGCGATGGCGGTGCACAACAGACGAACGTTACGACGGACGTGGGGCCGCTACTTCGGAACTGTCGTTCGTGATACCGTCCAATCGATCTTCGAGCACAGAACATCGAGCGGAAGGAATACTAGAGCAAAACAATCGCACGATAAATGGTGGACGCGAATGCGTCGTCGTCGTCGTCGTCATCGTCGTCGTCGTCTGCTTCACAAACCAGAGAAGCGGAGGGAAAAAAGAACGCGGTCGGGTGCAGCCCCGTCACTTCCGGCCATGAGCTTCCGTGCTCGTGTTTCGGTTTCGGTTTCAAGCAGTCGAATTTTTTTGGCTTTACTAAAATATGTAAGTGACTCTGCAGCAAACTATTTATTGGGTAGTCTCCTAACGGTATATTAAATCACCTAGCAAAAAAATATAATTTTGGGGGTCTGCTAGTGTCCCCTTAAGAAGAGACCTTCCTCATGCGGGTCTATACGCCGTTTCGCATTAGGTCATACCGCAGCCTACGCTACGATTTCTAGGAGCCAGTCAAACAACGCCGAGAGTGTTGTTTGACTGGGTGTTCGCAATGATCGTCTAAACTAGTTATCACGCATAAAAACTCACGCCACATTCACTGCGCATGATTGGCTTCGTCGGTGATAGCAAAAACGCAAAGAGGACGAGCGCCATGACGACGCACTTTTGATGCTGCTTGATTTGGGTTCATCCGATCGCAGCGTCGGCTGCGGTCATACTTGGAGTGAAACGGAGCATAGATACACTGAAAATTGGTAGATATAGAAACGGTTTTAAAGGGATACTACAACGAAATTTCGGCGCTTATGTCTTGGTCTATTCGTGTTCAATGAAGCATTATCACATTAGACACACCAATCTCTTGTTAAAAAAGACACGAGAAGGAATGTTAAAACGAATTAAACCATTAGCAAAGAGCACCTGGTGGATGTCGCTAACGCCTCGTTTGTAATGCCCGTCTAGGAACCTTGACAAGTAGTGACAGTAACTGTCTCGCCTCCGGCCACGACGAGAGGTGAGCTGAAGGAGGAACTCCCCTCTACCCGAGACTGTCTTCTTTGTGTGAGCCAGAAGTCGCTATTCTCCCTCTACAAGATTATACACGAACTCATCTCTGTGACGTCACGGCGCGGTGGTGGCGCGTCGGTCGCACTTCCGGTCTGGGGACTGTGGGCAGAAGTCCCCATTCCAGACGTGTATTCCTGCGTTGTTTTGAAAGGAACCAGACAAAAACCTGCCTTCTCGTCAAAACGCCGCGACTGGGGCCGTACCAAAAGTGTCGAGAAACGTTTGAAGGTCAGTTTTCACGTGCTCGGATCGTCCGAGAATTTGGATATGTGCCGTGAAAAGGGAAAAGCAGACGCCGTCGGACAACGATTGCTTGGGCGGGAAGCACTTTGGGTTGAATTCACGGATACTTGTGGTCATCAGATTTATTTGTTTTGTTCCAACATGAACGCCAAAAAACCGTCTAGTTGTGCGGACCACCTGCGGACTACGTTCAGTGCGTCTTCAAGTTCAAACGGCCGCCTGATTGTTCGAACTGTCGTCTGCTCTTTCAAACGCTTCTGGGTGTCGTCTGCTCTCTTAGACGACGCCGGTCCGTAGACCAAATGTTGGCCCGGTACTTGCGATAAAAAGTAAGTGCAGGCCTCAAAAGACTTAAATTTGAAGGTTGGTAAGCAGGCTCGATGTAAACAGTAGATACAAGGAGATGTTGATCATTGTTACCAGTGGCCATCACCGACTTGTTATACCTAATTCAGTTGGTCCGATTCAGCTTGCGATTGTCAGTATCGACGTCGACCATCTCAGCTACGGTTCACGCTTTTGCAGCCCGAGCGGCGTCGCGACTGAAAATTCCGAGCGAAATCTCATCATGCGAATCAGGCTTTAGCGTACATTCTGCGGCGTCCACGCGGAATGAATCGCCACATGTCACATTATTCACGCGAAGTTTTCCGGTGTAACGAGCCTCTGTAATTTCGCTGACGCCGCTCAAGATAGTCAGACATCGCCAGGAAGACGTAGAACCAACAATTTGAAAGCGAAAAAGGGCAGGGGGACTCACACTGACGCCGACAACATCGCATTTCAATGCTGTGTTTATGGGCGACGGCGAGCTTCTTGCCCACACCCCCATCGCGCATGCGCGGCGCCGGTGGCGTCCGCTAGGGGCGCACCGGGCGCTCCGGTTTGTTTGTAAACATGAGTTGGTGTATAGAAGATTAACCCGTCACTCAAAATTCATACAAACTTAAAGACAGCTTTGGGTTTACTTGCGGTGTCCCGATCGCTGGTGTGCTTCGGCTGCTTTCAGCGGATGGTACGAGCCATCGGGGCCTATCCAAGGCCGTGTGATTGTCCCGTGACCTTGGAGAGAGGGCACAACGACGCGCGGAAAGCGTATCACGAGCTACGTCCAGAGAACGGGATTGGCTGGCATAACTCGCAGCGCCCGCTGCTTCCGGACGTAAGGTCCCGAGACAAACTACGTCACGATTGCTGCGGATGTGACGTGGTCTCCGCTGACTGCTGTCCGAGCGTTTGCCAGAGTGGGCCGTTTATAACGA
The DNA here is from genome assembly GCA_013358835.2 of Ixodes persulcatus. Lineage (NCBI taxonomy): Eukaryota > Metazoa > Arthropoda > Arachnida > Ixodida > Ixodidae > Ixodes > Ixodes persulcatus. The sequence goes on from JABSTQ010002834.1 coordinate 81,627, forward strand.
AGAGATACAGCTATCAGGCTCAAAATAGAAACGTGCGATTGTCATTTGCGGATATTGTGGATCAGATTCAACCTATTTTTGAGCACGACGGGTATATTTCAAATTTTGTTGAAGTATCCCTTTAAGAAACGACAGTTTTCACGAAAATCTTTAAACATGTGATTGACCTCGCCTCGGAACGATGAATAATAATAAACAAAAAACGGAAAGTAAAAAAAAACGACTTTGATTTAGTTATTTATATATTTACTTAAACCACGCATTTTTTTATATAGGGTGCTCATAATAGCGCGATGCATTGGTTATCCACGTAATCACAAAAAAAAAATATTTTTTTTAATTTGCAGTTGCGGCTGGCGGTCATGAGAACCACCATGTCACGTGTTCTGGGACACAAGTTTCTGGTACGCCATCTACCCGAACTCAACGAAACCATTCTCTTTCCACTGGCTACCCTACCCATTGCCCGGGACATTTTTTCTTTTGTCTGGACTACGGCCTTCCGCCGCGACCTGTGGCGGTGTTGGGCGTGGTGCTTTGTGCATGAAGCATACCTTGATATGTCGACACCCGTAGATTGGGGGTTCTGAAGACGAGTTTTGATAACCCACTTTCATCTCGATGAAGCATTCCTTCCTCAGTTTCCATACGATCGGAAAATAATAAAATTACTGGCTGTTCGCCGTGGTAGGGTGTTGTATTGGGGTAAAGCGCTAGACAGGCTATTTCATTCTCCAGTGCTTTAGCACTTAGGTAGAGAATAGTCAACCACCATCCCGGCACTTCGTCGCCTCAGCAAAGTAAGTGTTTGATTAGCCCGACCACGCGCCACGTACTCATGCCGGAATAAAGTGCAATATACCAGAAATATCACTCCTCAAATAAAAATAGCTCGTGAAGTAAATTTTCCCCCGTTACTCAACGACGCATGAAGCGAGCTGAAAAGCTTATGTATCTGTACAGCCTGCTCGGTCTCTCCTGCCCATACGCCGCATACGATGATGATGATGATAGCTCGTGAAGACTCCTCTGTAGTTCGCGCACCTCACAATGTGTTGACAGCGACTGATTTTCCCAATTAATTGCCCAAAGTCCAAAAACACTGCGCTACACCTTCAAGAGGTCGTTTTTTTGTTTTTTTTTTTTATGCGAAAGAATTACATGCCCCATTACGCGAAAATCCGGCGTCGTAGGCGGCGGGCACGAGCGATGGTGCCAAAAAAGGCAGACGTCGCCAAGAGTAAAAACACGTCACAAATGCTCAGATTGACGTCAAATATCTAAGGGAGGTTCCTGTAAACAAAGTAAATTAATGTCTTTGAAAAGAAAACTGTATACATTCCGGTCTAAGTGAGAATCGAACCCGGGCCTCCGGGATGCGAGACGAGCACTTTCCCCCGACGCCACGACGGCTCCACGCTATTGGCTGACTAAAGCTGTGTCTAGTGCGTGCGTCATTTCCTTTAGCATTCTCACACGTAAACAATCTTAAATGTCTCTGCCGATTTTTTTTTTTAATTTCAGATATAGCGATTTGAATTTACTATTTTCATTTTTTCGTGGACCCAGAAGACTTCAGTACTATAATACAGAGATACACGCACTCAACGCCCAAGAGTGAGTGACTTGATGATATAATCATAAGGTCGAAGGTGAGCCCTGGATTTCAAACAGGTGGCTGATTCTTACAGCAGATTATCAAGTGGAATGTAGGAATCATAGATTATCCTTTTTTGACGCAACTGCAAATGCAAAAAGATAAAGAAAACTCACATGGGAAGCAAAAGGTGATCTTTGAGCCTGTACCTCAAGGCATTACGTTTCACAGCTCGGAGATATTGAGATACATATGAGGCAGGCGGTATCCTTTCCAGGCAAAAGGTTGTGCCGTTTTTGCAACACACCCTTGTCATTAATAAAAATAGGGGTGTACAGCGGTGCGTTCATAACAATGCCAAGAAAAGATGCCCTTTGAGATGGACCATCAATCGATAATTAGAGAAACGAGAATAGGTTTTGTCACAGAACCAACCTTTTTTTGGAAGATGACTTTTCAAAAACGGGGTTCCGTAAATTTGTGGTGATCGGATGGCCACAAACGCGAATAAGACACTAAAAATGTACCATGTTTGAACAGAAAGAAAAAAGAAACGAAAACCAGGTCATCTAGCATAAAATTATAAAAAAAAACAATATCGCAAATGATAAAAAAGTGAAACGAACCGTCTCGTACAAATGCAATTGATATTATCCTTTGTATAATTATTGCATTGTACATAACGCAAAAATAGGGTGAAAATAAAAAATAAAGTTTGTAATCAAGAATACAAGCATATCAGCTCACATTCTCCTTGTATTTTGCTTTTATTTTGTAAAGGGTTGTACTCTGCTTGTATTTCTGCTTGCAACAAGCATAAATAGCGAGCAAAAAAAAAAACAAAAAAAAGGCGAAAGATCACGCTAACTTCCCATTTCGTGCAGTGGGAGTATTTCAAAATAATTATTTTCTATTGGCTATAAAAGAGTAAATAATTTCAGGGAACTATGCAATGAGCAGCCATTACGCCGAAAATATGTAAAAAAAAAATTCCTTTCTAAACGTTTTGTGACATGTACTTAAAAACTTAAAATATTTTTACATCATCATCTTGTAATAAGGGTTTGTTCTTTAAACAATTGCAACTTGCGTTGAAATCGTACAAAGTTAAAATATTTAAATAAAAGAAAGCCATTTCTCATTGCTAGAGATTATTTTTTAAATATTTTCTCTCTTTTTGAAATGTATAATTTAGGCGCCCATTTTAAAAATTTCGTTTTTTTGCGTAATTAGCCTGCAAAGAGTCCGGAGAACGGGCCTACCAAGATGCTTCAAGGAAACGTGACTCACGTAGCAGGATGAACTGGAATTGAGGGTGCCACCGAATCGACTTGGGGGCGCTGGTACACCATCGCTGTTCGAACATTCTTTGGTTGGAATTACTGTTGTCAGAAGCTGCTTGAGTTCCAGGGACTTGGACTTCATATTTTTCGCTAAAAGAAAACAGTGTAAACCGCCAAAAGATTAAACAATTTAGACCTCGACGTTTTTCAACGTTCAACTTTTTTTGTTTTCTTCAATTGGACAAGGTGTGGAAGAAAGAAAATCAGGCCTAGGCCTTACCATCTCAAGATAATATACAGGCACTGACATCTGAAGAAACTCAGCGCGTGGCAAGTCCCGAGCATGTTATTATGGCTCCACCACCAATAATATTTGTGCATCACTTCGTAAGGACGTCGAAGAACAAATCAGGAAGCAAGACGCGTCGACAAAATCAACCACACCCTGCCCTCGTAAGCTCCCAGTGATTATAAGATGTTGCACTCCTTACATTCGACAAGAGAGAAAAATTTTATGCACCAAACGGTGTTACCCACACGAGCAGAATACAAGCAAAGAGGACGAGCAGATTCAAACAATTTCAAACAAAAAAAGATAAACAAAAAACAACGCATAAAAAACTGATACAAAAAACACAAAATCCCATACTCGAAAATGGTCCTATATAAAAGAGACATTTTTACGACGTACGAATATAAGCAACCGATGTTGGTTTCGCTCGTGATCACAACCGGCCACATCTGTGATTGGGCTTTAAACCTTTTGAATGCACACAGGAAAAATAAAACGCCCTATAACTTTTGTGTCACTCAAAATCATCTCTTTTTGTGCCCATTGTTTTTTGTTTTTTTTTTGAGTGTAATTAGCAATAAACATATCACCTCGTTGTGCAAAGTCCTGAACGTATTATAACAAAGGTACTTTAATTACAGGACGCATAGCATTTCTAGGATTAAAGCCTCTACTCTGCGTTTAAACTATATCGGATGTCACTCGTAAAATAAAAATTAAAAGTGTACATACAAATGGCAAGCTCCTTCGTATTTACCAGAAATGGCAGTAATGACATTACCGTAATAGAATTACAGTAATTAAATTACTTTTTGGAGTAATGAGTAATGTAATTAATTACCTCTCTAGGCTAGTAATTTAGTAATGTAACGAATTACTTTCAGGCAGTACTTTCGAGAAAATTACTCAATACTTTTGAAATTACTTTTGTCCTAAATTATAAAATTTGTTTGCAAGCTTTAAGAAAGGAGAGAAAAATTATTTTGCACGGTGAAATGTTGTGAAAGAGCATCAAAGGAAATAATCGACGGCCACCTGAGCGCGAAGCCTTGTACGAAGAGCTGGACAGACTCACAAAGGAGGGCTGGAAAGGCGAAAGAGAAACGCTTGCGTGTAGACATTCCTGAAAAGCAGCGGCTCACGAACTCCAGGCACGACAGATTCACTGGCGTCGCGTCATCCCGAGGATACAATACTTCCTTGATCCCTAAGCTGACGGTGCTGTGCGAGCTGCAAGCTAATTAGAACCAATCAAACACCTTCTTTTAATCACGTGTCCCGTCCCTTTCTCTGCGCGTGGGTATGAACGAGAGCTTGCTTACGTGGCGAACGATAGACGTGTGACTGATCCAACAAACACGTAGCTTTCACGTTCATCGCAAAGCTGACACTGCGTCAGCTTAGGGATAAACGGCTCAGACGCTACAAGGCGGCGGGCACACCACCAGTGAGTTAAACATAATTTAAAACCTGAGAGGACAGGACAAACAGATCCCCCGCCTTGTACTTTCGTCAAGCAAGGTCAAACCGTAAGCTTCGAGCATTGTGAACAACAAGCGACCGGAATAAATAGTTAATTCCAAATGCCTTGTGAAAGCCCCAGAAAGTTTCGTGCGTCCTCGAGCAAAGCAGGTGCCGGTCGTGGTATGCCTCACTGCCTTCCCTCGGGAAGTTTATTCGGGAATAACCCTACAAGCAGATATCGCCCCCGTTTGTTGGGAAAGTACACAATTTAGGAAGCTCGCGCCATTCTTCAACTGGCGACGCTGCTGCTTAGCAATTATCCGGGCCCTTTCTGTGATAATGCGCAAAAACTTGGACTCTTTGGTTGTTTCAGAAAGTTGCTCCTTTAAAGGAATGACAGAGTAGGTCAACTATACTCGGCGACAACTTTCCTTGGCAATGCAGTGAAGGGTACCGGCACACTTTCGCTCTCCCATTTTGAGCCTTGAATAAAGGTGTGCGCGGGCTCTCCTCCTCGCCACAGCATTGCAAAGAAAAGTTATCGCCGAGTATAGTCAACACCTCCTAGAGAAGAAGGCCATAGCGCTCTGAGAGGTTACGTCACAATGTCGGAGGAAGGAAGGCCATGGCGCAACTACGTGAGAAAATATCGGCTATCGATGCTATCTACGTGAAAAATATGTTTCTTGTCAAGCGGCGCGGTGGTGTTCGTGCGCGCTTTTCCGACATTAATATACGGTTTAAAGGCGCAGTCTTTTACAATTTAATATATATATATATATATATATATATATATATATATATATAAACGTAATATACAACGCGTTACCAAGGTTGAGAGTACCTAATTTATATTTATGAGTATCACCGTAATCGCGGGACTACGTGCAGTCCCGCAGCTGCCCACACTTTTCGAATGAACCGGCTCAGATCATTCAGATGCGACATCTTCCCTCATAAGGGCTCCGATTCTGGTAAATTTACGTTGTGTGAGCTGCTGACTGTCTGAAAAGGAATGCTGAGACATTTCGGAAGGGAAGGAAACCGAAAAAAAATCCAGTCATTGTCGCAGGGAGCGCACACGACCAAGAGATGGGTCGACCTTTCGTCGCCGCTGCTCTCGTGTGTGGTACTTTTGAGACTTGTTTCCCAACGTATTTCTGTCATCCCCGTAGTCTCGGGTAGTTTTTTTGTGTTCGCTTGATACTACGGAATATACGTGGATTGGTGACACAAGTCCTGCTATGGTTTGAGTGACATGTGTGAAAACTAGCCAACGATGACTCTGGTCGATTAATCGATTGACCTCTCTCTCGACAGAGAGAGGCTTCTTGGAGTTCGTGTTCAAATGTTTTCGTCACGAATATTGTGGGATGTATGGATACGATCTACATGTGAGAAACAACTTATTTATGGGCTTTGTTGGTCATGTAGGACGCCAGTAAAATGCTGCAATTGTTTTTTTAATAACGTGATAGATCGGAATTTTGTTCTTCGTCGTTATTCGTGTGTTATTTACAAATGTTATTTGACATTTGTAAATATGCGCGGTAATCTAGTTTTCACTGGAAGGTGAAAAGCAAGTTTGTGTGATTATTGAAAGTGCATTGTTTGTGGTTCTGTGTTTATTTATTCTAATGTTAGTTTATTGCCTTTACCGCGTTTATACTAGAATCTTAACTGTATTAAGGTAATTGTATTATTGTATACAAAATAAGTTATATTTTGTTCTAAGGCAGCTCGAGCCCATAGGGAGAATTAAATTAGTTGACTAAATAGTAAGTTTAGTAGCCCTGCCAAACGGAAAGGTTAATATATTTTCATTCAGTGATATAGTATTTAATCAGCTCGCGGTCTTGAGCGATTATACGAGCGCCGCAAGCGGATTCGTCGACCCCATAATGTCATTCGATCGAAATTACATTAATTTTGCCATGTGGCCGGGGTATGATGCAAGAATTCAGTGACTGCAAGCGATAACGTCGCTTACATGATCTTAAGTGACACTTGTCTTTCCTTGTCCGCGTTGACTACGTCTATCTGATTTTTAACTGATCTGCTTGGCTGTTTCCAATCACTGCGTGTCTCGCCATTTTGTCGAAGTATTTCTGTATAAAATATGCATGCCTACAGCACTAATTGCGTGACTCAATATTTTCGACTTAAAACAATAACATTTTCTATAGACGTCTTTTACGCATACCTCGTGCCATTTCGTACCAATTATTTAGCGGTGTAATATTTTGCTCGTGTAATAAAACGTTTTCTAGACACGATGCTATGTGCAGCTTTCATTTTAGCTATTATGACACGTGTATGTGACTAAAAACGCGTTACGACGGTCGATCCACGCGCTTTGCCTTCGCTTCGACGCGCGCCCCTCGATGACCTTCCTTTGCGACATCACGAGAAGAGCGCTACGGCCTTCTTCTCTAGGAAGTGTTGGTATAGTGCTCTCGGGAGAATAGAATTAGATTGCGTCCGAGGCGGAACGGCAACGTTTCACGTGACGAGTCCTTGTAAGAACGTGCTGCCATTGCCCGACTCGGACTACAACTTCTAAATCAGAAAGACGGAAACACATCACTCTTTTAGTAAGAACCTTCACCGTTGAATGAACAGCGAAACCGGTGAGTCGACTTTCTTTCTAAGTCACATCTACAGAAGCTATTCATCATGTTTAATACTTTGTCGTGTGCGCCAGCAAAACCACTGTTCAGTAAGGTTCACTTTGAGGCACATAAGGTTGTTGCGGTGTAAACAGGAAGATCTGAGTTTTGGTACATATAGACCAACTTAGCTCTTTGACGTTACATCACTGCGGTGGTGCTGCTGTCGTCAGTGCGCATGCGCAGCGCCACGCTTCTCTCGGATCTGGTTCCTGCACACACGCTGTGTGGGAAAACGAGGGCTTTTTTGTAAACGCTGTGTTGGTGTATATGGTAAATAAAATGAGCGCGAATTACTGCCTCGAGGTATTGAAAAGTAATGTCAAAGTAATTTCATTACGTTTGAAAAGTAATTGTAATGTAATGTCATTACCTTTAGTCTGCGGTAACTTTTAAGGTAATTGAATAACATTTTTGCAGTTTTCAAAAAGTAATTAGTAACGTAATTTAATTACTTTTTGAAAGTAAATTTGCCATCTCTGGTATTTACAAATTGGTGATACACCGCGCAATAAACATGGACATCGAGTTAAGACGGCGAGTTGGGCTAGTTGGGTGTTAATTCCTAAAGTTAGACGCCAAAAAAACTAGGACACAAGAAGAGATGCCTTTATCATAAAACTCTCAGCTCAGCAGATTGGCGACGGCGGGTTTTCTTCCCAGTGAGCTTTGCGATGTGTCGGAAACTCTTTTAAACGAGGCTAAAAAGCAGTACAGAGACGTTTGTGAGGGGAGCACAAGGAGGGCGGTCACACCTGCGGTATTACTCTACACACATAGACTACCCCACAACTTGAAGAAGGTAGCTAATCGGTAAGGCATTCCTGTTTTTTTTTTTTTTTTTCTGCTCCAAATAAAGTGCTTTGCATTGTGCAAAATAAATAATACAAGCCCAGATGACTCAGCTGTGATAGAAGGGGCTTTCAAAAAGAAACACGTGATAAAGTACCGCGAGTGTGTCAATGCCGTCATTCACGAAATCCCCTTGTTATACGGGAGGGTGTGTGTTGGCCAGATGGGGAGATGCATTAACGATGGAATCAGAGAACACCATGCGCCTACTAGGCAATCCCCGTCTGGCCACTTGGCCACACATTGTGATCGCTGTGAGTGTAACCCAAGTATTATTGAAACAAAAATAGTGGGAAGAGGAGGAACAAAAATTGAGCGCGAAATTTTGGAAGCCTTTAAGGTTAGATCCCATAGAACCAATGTCTGTATCAGCGCCCCTTCGTCACGCCTGACAGATAAGGAATATATATATCTTAGAAACGAGCGTGTCACATATATACGTGCTAGTTTTCGCCACTTCTTATATAAAATATTTCCCATGCGCATGCCTCAGCTTGTGGTCGCGTTTGTGTGTTTTGTTTTTTTCAAAATAAAGTTTAGCTGAATGTACGCCTCGTTCGGTCAGCATCTTTTCTTGTGTCCTGATTGGTTTTGGCGTCTAACTTTAAGAAAGAACAGAGAGCTGCATCACCAAGCTCTACGATTGAACTAGCTCACCTGCCTGGCCACATTGATTCCTCCTCGCATATAATCGGTGCAAATGTCCTTTCGGCGTTATCCACTCAAACCTGTTCTAGTGAGCTTTTGAATTCGAGGTCAAGCAATAAAAAATATATATAGATATATACACTGCAGGACACTGACAACACGAAGAGTACTTTAGGCGTTTTTTCACGTTTTTTTTATCAAAGGTTTTGAAAATCAAACCCAGAATTTGACAGCGCAACTAGCTGTCCCAAATGATCTAATTCTTTCACCACAACAATTTTGATGACAGCTATTCAATTGTTAGAGAAACACGTAAAAAACTGGAAACTGCTTGCTTATGGTATAAACTCTAAAAATATCTTATTTAAATCTCCTGGAGCACAAAACACAACGAATCACAGCGAACAATACTAGTATCCCAGAATGTGACATAACTCCAAATAAACTTTTACACAAAAAAAAAAAAAAAACGATGAACGCAGATACAATAACTTTTTGGAGAATGAACGTGACATTTCGCTTGCTCATGGATCCTGAGCACATTACCCTTTTCAAATCTAATCATAATCTTAGCTTCGTCTTTCGCTGCGATCCTTCCATTGACTGTCATGATTGACTCTCTGTATTCTGCAGGAAAGTGAACGACTGACCTTCCTCAGATTTAGCATGTTGCGCGCTGTACAGAAGGTTTTGCCAAAAAGCTGGAGGTGTGCATTTTTAAGCTCTTTTTCCGGAAGTTCTCGATGAAGTCATTGCATCTCACAATGCGAAATGAAAGGTCTTAAATGTTGACTAGAACTTTTAAGATGCTTAAATCTAACGAGGACTTCGTACTGAAATAATAGTTTAAAGAAGGAATATGCCACACCATTTTTCGGACAAAGCTCAATAAACGGACACACTGTAAAATTCGTTGGTCCAAAGCTATTTTATACCGAACTATTGTGCTTAAATTTGTAAAATTGATCAGCAGTCAAGATTCGAGTTTGTAATTTTTCGCCGCTCAAGACGCCTGCCCGCCTTCATCACTGCTATCGCGAAAATCACACATTCCAAGAAAGTTGCTTCGGAAATCAATGTAAACATTTTACGTCTTAATTAAACCACGTGCACTTTCTGATGACTTTGGGACTTAATTATATCAAAAAGCATAAAATAAAACAAGAAGTAGTTGCTTCAGTCTTGCATGTAAGAAGGCTACTTTGCTACTGAAAGCTTAAAAGCAGAACGAGGGGTGTGGCGAACCCCAGGCAGCTTAGTATTGTTTCACAGCCGATAAAATTTGCGGCAATATAAAAAAAAAAAACTCTGAAGAACACACTGCAACTTAGAAAACCTGAGTATCAAAAATCACGTCCTGCTTTATTTTAAGCTCTCCTTGATTATACTGAATTTCACACTAAGTTGGAGTGCAGCCGAGGCTACCATCCGAGGGGGGCCATGCTAAAGTCCCTTGATATCTCTTTTACAAGTAATGACAACCAATACGAATGACAAAGCACATCTCGCTGGAACAAAATGGCGGCATTCAGCTCAAACCTCTGCTCTGCGCCACCATTCGCTTCCTAAAACCTGCACCGTCACGCAGTCGGCGCTGCAAAGAATGTCGCGACTTGTAGTTAAAGTCACTGGATCTGGGAAAGTAGCGCCGTTGCGTTCCCACCTGCTAGCCGGACACAAACAAGTACAAATATACAGACAGCAAAACCTCTCAAGATGATTAGGCTAATCGCTGTCGGTTGCAATGGTGATCGCCATTTTGGACCCTTTCAAAGCCTTGAAGCTTCGAAAGGGTCGTTAAAACCAGTCGCACCAAGATCGCTATAGAGCATCATCGTACTGAAAGCGTTCCTTGGCCAATACGAGCGTCTTTGGCACTGTGCATGCCATACACTTAACCTCATGCTTATTTCCCCAAATCTCTTTCAATTATGTTGCTCTTCTTGCGTGTTTCAAGACAGTATAATTATTTTTTAATGCCCCCAAGCACCGACGCCGCGTGTGATGCCTTACATCTTCGTAACGCCATCACACGCAACGTCAGTGCTTGGAGGCATTGAAAAATAGTTTAACTGCCTTGAAACACGCACGAGCAACCATAATTGTAAGAGATCTGGGGAAATAAGCATGAGTGATACGTTTATTGCACGCACAGTGCCAAAGACGCTCATATAGGCCGAAGAACGCTTTCAGTACGATGATGCTCCATGGCGATCTTGGTGCGAGTGGTTTTAACGACCCTTTAAAGCTTCGAAGATTTGAAAGGGTCCAAAATGGCGATCATTATGGCAACCGACAAAGATTAGCCAATCACCTTGAGAGGTTTTGCTGTCGGTATGTTGGTATTTTTTTTTTTGTGTCCGTCTAGCAGGTGGGAAAGCAATGGCGCTACTTTAGCAAATTAAGTGACTTTACTTGTAGGAAGCTCTTATCTAGGGACTTTAGGCCATGCAACCGGCGCCACCAGACGTGCATCGACACGGAACTGATTGTCTTTGCGCGTCTGCTATCATCGGCTAAAATAATCACGCACTGGAAACAAGCGCGGGATCACGGCGTATCTTTTGTGCGCCATTGGTTTAAGCCGGTGATGGGAAACACAAAAACGACGAGCACTGTGACGAAGCACGTCTGACGCCACTTGATCGGCCCCAGCGGAATGTAGCGTGCGCTGCGCTTGAGCTTAATGTGAAACGGAGTATGCATAGTAACCGATAATTACACAGGGCGTGGCGAGACCCTGGCTGCCTAATTATTATCGCTCAGCAACCCGTGGGATTGTGGCGTTAGCCGATAAAGGGGTGTCCAAACAGGATACTACAAAACGCACGACTCCGACATGGCGTGCGCCGCTCCGCTTCCGGCTGCCGGGGGGAAATTTCCCCCTGTTAAATCTGCCGGGTAGATACTTTCCCCCGTCAAATCTCCCCCTCGCTACCTCCACGGCGGCCTTGCTCTGCTCATCACGTGGATCCGGAGTGTCACTCACACGCTCTGTTGGCTGTCGGTCTATCGCTCGAGGCCTTCGCCGCTTTGGAGGTCCCGAAAACAGGAAAGAGAAGACTTGAGTGTGAGGGGGCAAGCCAGGCGAGCGCGCGTCGTGTCCAAGGTCGTGTCATCTTCCAGCAGTTCTGTGGATTCGATGGGATTCCCGCGGCTCTTGTTCCCAACGTACGTCGTATAGACAAACAAACCTGGTTGGTTTGGAGTTTAATAAAATAAATTATATATTCTTAAGTTCTCAGTGTTTCTACATACAACTAAAAGTCTCACTGTTGCGCACTGCACTTTATTTTTATTTTTTTCGACCTACGAACGTGGATCTTGACAAAGAAAGCTGAGCCGGGGCGGCCAAAACGCGGGCTTCGACGCAGGAATCTCCCAAATCCACCCGAAGCCGGACCTCTTTGGCCTAACTGCCGAGGTGACGGCGGTAGCAAGGTCGGCGACTTCGTGAGCCGCGGGAGATAAACAGACATCAGGCACACCATTGGAAGGTGGCGTCTGACGTCAAGTCTGACGAGCACCGACGTCAAAGAAAAGTGGAGGAGGCGAGGAGGGAAGCCGTGAATTTCGCTTGGCCGGTGTGCAAACAGCAATCGACCGACGACTACCGGACACTTCAATTTTGACGATTTTTGCAGGACTCGTGTGGCCTGACGATTTTTGTAGTAGCCTGTTTGGACAGGCCTTAGGGAACACCGAAAGAAAAATTGGGAAGTAAGAAACGTAAAAATAATAAGCCCCCCGGCGTTTTTGAAGTCGCCGATGGCTATCGCAGTGACCGCAGCGTATTCATCATGCGGTGGGAATGATAACTTGCCTTTTGTTGCACCCCAGCCAGTAAGGTAGAACTCCGATCCACCGGAAAGTTCTTGGCCGCTGGCTGGCAAGCAAATGGGCTGCACGGTTGTGCTGGTGTTTACAGGGCGGCTCAGCTTTAGAATGGCAATGTCCTCGAAGCCTGCCCTCGGGGAGCAATCGCAGGATTGCACTACGCCGAAACCATGTTAGGATATATGTAATAATAAAAAAAAAAGAGAATGATAATTTGTCACTCTATAATCGTGCGATACTTTATTTCGAATGCGGCAGCATTTCTAAACAAATCCTTTGCGCGCTTTCATGTCCGTGCCTCGGTTTGTTAACCACGAAGCAGGTGGCACGGACCAGTTATAAGCCTACTTGAGGCGTGCGCATTGGAGGTAATACGCTGCACGAATATGAGATTAGGCCAAAGTACACTCTAAAAAATGTCTGCGCGTCTACTTACCCGCAAAACACTCGAAGAGCCAATCTCTGCGATCTCCGAATTCAGCTCTGGGAATAATGAGGCGGAACATCTGTTTAGACCTAAAAATGAAGTCTGCGCTGTGACATTAGGAAATGCAAAGCGTCATGCTTGTGAAGAAACCAGGGGTCTCTTCTATTTATTTACAGCGGAGACTATTCGCAATATGAGATATCTACATGCAGTATACATCGTAGACCTGTCCCGTCGGTGAGTTCTGTCTCGAGCCGGCTTGCCCGCGTGTCCCTTCTTCTTTCTCTACTACCCCAGTTTGCTTGTCCGCTACAGAAGCTCCCCCCCCCCCTAGCAAGAAGGTCCAGGTTAGGACCTGCTTGCGAGTAGTCTCGGATGCCATGTAACAGACGGTCGCCGGGTTCAAGGGGTTTTGTGGCATGTCGTGCGTAAAGAACTCGGGAGCTTAGAGTGTTCGCATGAAATGTAGTGTGCGGGGCAGTCAGTGTTCACATGAGGGTAGTAGTGTTGTTTGTTTGAGTGTGGAGAACAGTTCGGTGTATTCAGGTGCCTACACTGGTTTGTGTCTATGAATGCAGGTTTCAGCCTATCTACTGACATGGTTTCGTTGCGTCCATTGATGTCAAGGTGGAAATACTTGTGGTGACGGTCAATGACGCGGAAAGGATCATCGTACGGAGACTCTAATAGCTTTCGAACTGCGTCGCGACGAAAAAATACGTGGGTGGAAGTGACGAGGTCGTCAGGAACGTACGATTGTTTAGGTCGTTGCACCCGCGGGGCTACCGGCAGAAGAGCACGCATGGCGGCTCGAAGTTGGGTCACATAATCGGTAGGATATCACCTTCCGGATATTTGTGGGTGCAGTTGAAAACTTCTCCTGGAAGGCGAAGCTGTCCTCCATAGACAAGTTCAGCTGGGGTGCAGTTGATGTCCGTTTTATGTGTCGCACGGAGCCCGAGAAGCACCGTGGGAAGTAGTGTGCTCCAGTGGACGCGATTGTGAAAATTTGGTTGCAGAACTGCGCCTATCGCGACGTTTGATGCGTCTACCATGATGTTGATGGGTGCATTGTTCTGCGGGTGGGTGAGAAGAGCCGCGTTGGCCAGATCATGTTTAATGCAAGAAAATGCATGGGAGGCTGTTTCGGACCACGTAAGTGGTGTGGAGTCACGCTTGGCGCCTTTCAGAAAGTCCGTAAGAGGCAGCAAGGTTGAGGCGCGATTCGGAATCAAGCGGCGATAGAACTTGATGAATCCCAAGAACTCCCGAAGTTGCCGAACTGTTGAGACTCTGAAGTCCTTTTCACAAGTTCTGCTTTCAGAACGTTGTAGGGAGAGACAGTAGGCGGGTCGAGGATGATGTCTCGTATTTCCATGGCGGTTTCGGGCGGTAATGCGGCCACGACGTGATGAAACTTTTGCGCTTGAGAAATTACCTTGCTGGTGATAAACTGGCTCCCTACTTGCGCGAACCATACTTGAGGATCAGAAGACCAGTATTTCGGAAGGCGTAGCTGATGAAGGGCAGCAAGGTCAGACGGTGGAGGGTCTTCAGAGGTTGTCATATGCAGGTCAGTCGGGCGTGATCCGGGTCACCACTTGAAGTAACCAGAAGTCTCTTCGATTTATTTACAGCGAAGACTATTTACAATATGAAATATCTACATCCAGTATAGGGGGTATTCACTGGACGCCATATTTGAGGTCATTGTTTAGAGCGCATGCTCGGAACGAGCTCACATTAATAGCCTGCTACGACCAGCAATGTTGATGGTGCGGAATGCACGTTACAAAAGAACTGCGGAAGCTCGCCGTCAGCACGCGCTCAGCAGCCGCGCACACAGATATCGCCGCCAGTGAATACTCCCTATACATCGCAGACCTGTCCCGTCGCTGTGTTATGTCTCGAGCCGCCTTGCCCGCGTGTCCCTTCTTCTTTCTCTACCACCCCAGTTTGCTTGTCCGCTACACTTGCGTTGCGTAATATCACAGCGCAGACGTAATTTTTAAGCCTAAACAAATGTTCCACCTCATCATTCGCTGAACTGATTTCGTAGGTCGTAGAGATTGGCTTTTTGAGTGTTTTGTGTATAAGTAGACGAGCAGGCATTTTTTAGGGTGTATACGGTTGTAAATTGAACCAGTTGGCAGCACTCAAACATGATAAATTAAGCCTCAGTAAACGCTGACGACGAACAAGAAACGAACACGACAGGACGACGGCTGACTGGCAACTGAAATCTATTCTATGAAAAATAAACAAAGGCAACTTCTGAAACAGATATCCCCCCCACACACACACACACACACAGACACACACACACACACACACACACACACACACACACACACACACACACACACACACACACACACACACACACACACACACACACACACACACACGCACACACACACACACACACGCACACACACACACACACACACCGATTAAACCGCACGCCTATCAGGCAACTAGAGTTCGCAGAAATATTGCCTTACAAATTGTCACTCAGGTTAGACCGAAGGTACGGTATATCATTCTCGGATAACGGCACCGATCGCTCACTGACACATCTGTCTGCCACCGAGGAAATGAAGGATGCTTCAATTATTTCTCAAGTCATTCCGTCTCGGTGTCTGCCCACAACAATTGCGTCACCAAAAATGACCGCATCTCCACGTGGTGAATGATGTTGATTGGGGCGAAGCTCTGGTGGTGCTGATGATACTGATTTTATTGTTCATAGGTAGTGCTGATGGTGCTGATTTTTTTTTATTGCTCATAGGTAGTGTTGAGTTCCGGGTTGCGTTTCGACTTCATTATTACTGCCTTATGGTCGGTGAAATGCAGAGCCATGCATGCAAAGTTTAACGCGATTATATACGCATTTGACCGCAGCGCCCTCTCCTGTATAGACGTTGAGCGGCTACATGCAACGTTTCATCCATGACATCCCCAGCTTTTGAGTTACTACCACATCTCGAAGCCCCCTACTCGTCCCGCAATCGTGGCCGAGTGGCTAAGGCGACGAACTAGAAATCCATCGGGGTCTCCCCGCACAGGTTCGGACCCTGTCGACTGCGCAAAATTTTTTCTTTTTTTGTGAGCACAGACGCCGGACGGACGGACGGACGGACCAGGCTAGACCTTAAGGAGCTACTAAAGATCTTCCACTCGACAGGGGTATCCGGTAGGCGACAGCCAATGTACAGGTCACAAACGGTTTTTGATGTTTTTTGTGCACTTAGCTTGCGGACGTTTGCCAGCGCTAGCACTAACTTGCGTGCTTACATGACTCATCTTTTGTGGAATTTGGAACACAACAGGGATCCCGTATCGACCTCCGACCTGATTTAGGTTGTGGTAAAGCCGATGAAGGAATGAGAAGACCACCATTCGACGGCTTTCCACACCTGTCTTTCTCTTCTCTATACATTTTGCTTCTTTCAAAGGAAAGCCCGCTACCTTAATCAAAAGGCCCAACGGAAACCCCAACATCCTCAGACACCTGCGCCTTCAAACTGTTTTATCGAGTAAACGCTTGACTTCTTGAGGGCCGATCGAAGGCACGAAACGGCAATGTCCCTCTTTACTAATTTTGAGTGGGTGGACCTGTAGTCAAGTATAGCCTTCCTTGGGAGCTGACGAAAGGACCAGGAAACATGTTATCCCTTTTTTGAGGGACAGCCGCAGATGGACAAACTGAATAACCTCCTCATTATGTTATCTCTGCGTGGAATCTTTTTCAGAAGTTTCCTTTGTGATTGCCTGAAGCTGAGCAGGTTGGTTATTCATGCTTGTGGAATATGCCAGCTGAACGAAGGAAGAAATATACAAGACAGAGAGAGAGAAGGAACATACACATGCACTCCGCTGGACTAACACCCATTTACTGAATAACATCTTTTCCTTCGTCGACTTTCATTTAAAGGATAACTTCTTTTCCTTCGTCGACTTTCATTATCCCCTAGATGAAATATTTGTCCCTCGTCTTCTTCACATCAGTTTGAAAAACCTTGCATCCCCAGAGGTGATGTCTTCTGTGGGCTCATGCAGACTTTTCACAGAATAAACTTCAATTGTGAGTCAGCAGTCGTCTTGTGTTTGTTTCTTGTTTGTCGTCCGTGTATACTGAGGCAGTATTTCACCATGTTAATACGATATCAGCTCCAGAATGGCAAATGCGGTGAACAAGGGTTTTACTATATCTTTATATATATTACCTTAATGTAGATAGAGTAAGATAGATATATTTGACATTCAGTAATGCTATAACAGAAGTCGAAGGTTCGTTGCCGAACTCCCTTCCGCGGGCCTCCCGCGGAGAAATTGAAACTTGGGGCCTTTTTTTTTCATCCCACTTTTCAAGTACTCTATGACGCATACGTGTCTGACATAGTATTTGCCGTCAAGAAATTACAGTTTGTGGCTAGGTTCTCAGAAAAACTTAACGTCCAGACTTGATATTATGTGCGTTAAAATCTCCTTCCACAGTGGTTTGAAAGCTGTTAAGCTTAAAAACCACATGACAGACTTGATTCATTTAGATTTGTTAAGGCTGCGGTCCCACGGCAGCCATCTTGAACAAGGCGTTAGTTCAACCAATAGATGGCGACACGCACCCGTTGGGTGGCCGAAACATTGGTTCACGGTGGGATGGCTCGAGCACCATCACGTTCCTCTCGTGGCCTTGCTCGCGCCGCTGCCAGCTGTGCTCAGCTAGCTCAAGTAGCGGGGCCCAGCAAACGCATGTATGCGAGAATGTCAGGCTTTGTATAAATTGTTCTCTGATATAGGGAGATGCGGTTCGGCGGTTGCCACGGCATTTCGCAATAAATCTTACCAAGAAGGAATCAATTGTTGATTGACGTGTCAATATTCCTCCAATGAAAACTTCTTCTGCAGGAATGCACGCTCAGTAGACTCAATATTCCAAGACACCAGTGGAAGCGGACGTCAAGTAAACTGCTTCGCAATTTACGGTACTTACCTCACCATTATAATGACGACCGAAAAGTGACATAACGAAATATTGTGTTTCATGGGATCCGGAAGATTTTGTAAAGGTTGTTACATTATAGTTCCCAGAAGACAAACGCCGTTGCAATATTTTCGGAAGTACCGATATAATGTTGTAAGTACAGCTTTGGAGGAGTATGATGAAAACCATCAGAATAAATAGGAAGACGTTTATTTGCAATGGAGACGCTATGAATGAACGGCGTTTAGCGACGGCAAGTTATGAGCGTATGGGAATTTATAAGTTCACGTGATTGCTAACTATGGACATGCGGACAATGACGACCTGTTTTGTCGGGAGATGGAGTAGCGGTGATGACCTATATCGGACGACTCGTGGCAGACGAACAAGCAAGTTTCTTCTCAGCGAATGGTAAGCGTCCAGTGTCAAGCACAGCACGTGGCTACCAACGTTGTCGACGTTTCGAACACTTACCACTTTCGACAAAAGTGCTGGCACCTGAGCTAACTTTGTGGAAAGAGTCGAAGGCTTCCTCGAGTCCAGCGCCATCATGAACTGTAACTGAAAACGATCCACTATTCAGTCTGTGGGTGGCGAAACGTATCCGCATCTGCGGAGTCATGGTCGATGCGTACTCTAAGTGGTTGGAAGTTTACACGATGCCTGCCACGACGTACAAACGCGTCATTGGCGTTCTACGCTCTCCTTTCCCTACTTTTGCCCTACCGAAAATACTTTTCTCTGATAACGCGCCAAATCTTGCTTCAAATGAAATAAACAAGTCCCCCCCCCCCAAAAAAAAAAACAAAAAAAAAAACGGCGTCAGGCATCACATTAGTGCACCATACCATCCTGCAACTAACGGGCAAGCAGAACAGATGGTGTGCGAAACGAAAAAAACCCTCTTGAAGCTTACGGAAGAAGCAGTTCAGTGAAGAATCGCCAGGTTCTTGTTCCAGCAGCACGCGACGGTCTCATCTTACATGGTAAAAACACCCGCCGAAGCAATGTTCGGCGGACGAAGAGCCACACCCCTCGATCTCATATGATACTATGGCCATGAATGAAGATCGAGAGATTCCCAGATCGGGAGTAATGGCAGATTATTCGATCGGACAACTCGTCTACGTGAGGAATTTCAGCGGAAGACGAGCCTTCCATGTAAAACTTGAGTAGAAAAGGCTCTATGTTGGTTGACAAGAAGGTGTCATCCCTCTGAAGACGTTGGATATCAATGCCCTTGAGTGTAAATATAACGAAATCACAAAACTCTCTTTGTGTATTGTGTAACTGCCCTTGTATTTGGTAGTAGAGGCTATGGTGGTGATTTGGACCTTTCACGCCAGGCTCCTTTTTCTTATTTTTCGCCTCATACTCCTTTGCGGTTTCAGTAGGCTTCAAGAATCTTTTGGAACGGGGACACTTTACGTCAATGAGGCCATTTGTCCCAAGTAGTCAATCAGGGAATGCTGCTAGAAATCCGTCCTTCATATTAACGAATAAGCCGCACTTCTGCACATTGCAGTTTTCCTGTTCCATGTACAGTTGTAAAGCAGCATCCTCATTGATTCTACCATATTCTGTTGCGGGTGAAGAAAGGTCTTTGGGTACACGATACTTGAAACCAGTCTGGCACTGTACGTTGTGGTTCGACACCCACTAATATCGTAGTCCTTATAGAGCCTCATAATTTAATCATTACCTCGTCACCTCATATTGCTCTTCATCAACAGTAAGTACAATAGGCTACCGCCATATTACAATCCAAGAATTGAAAAATTGAGTCCTTCAATCCTTCAATATGTTTATTATTTATATAATGTTATTACGTTACATTACCTCGAGACGATCGACGTCCGTCGTCGATCTCCAAATAATTATATAAGGGGGGGGGGGGGGGGATCAGTGGCCGAGTGCATGTCTAGCGCACACCAGCTCCCTGCCCGTTTCGATCTGGAAGAGCATCATACAGGCATGCGGTCGTGTATCACTACTGCGTGGTGCACGTTAAAGACCCTAGGTTTGCGGTTGTACCGCACTGGCTAAATTGCTCATCTACACCTGAGACACACGCCCACTAAGGCAGACTAACTTCCGGCTGTATAAACATACACACAACAATTTGCAATTAGACGCACAATCACAAAGAACACAGCGTGCCGCCTCTTTTCTTTGGACCGTCTTTTTTTTAACCAGCGCAAGCTCGCGCGTTCTCTCTTTTGGGACGGTTAGAACTAACGTTGATTAGAACAGTCGCACATAAAACCCGCGTTTCTCCTACCCGGCCGCTTCATCCTCTCATTATGTGTAGGTGGTTAAAACTAAATAAGCTATAATAATGGTGTATTATTCATATTTAGTTTCAGTTTCAGTCAGGGGAAAGGAGGTTCGCGGGAAGTAGGGCCAATAAATGAGCTGCGCTTAGAGTATCGGCACTCTCTTCCCCGACAGTGTTGTGGGCGCCGCCATTTTGGTGCTTGTGCAGAGCAGGCGCAACTGCCGATCGTCATGATTCAAAATTGCGACTTCCTCAGCACTAGATTCGGTGCTCATGTAATATTGCTTTGCTTTGTCGCAAACTGTTTAAAGTGGAGGACGGAAAAGCGTTTCTTGTGATTTAAGATACAGCTTCAAAATAACTGGCAACCATGATTTTAAGCCACAATATGGCCAAGTGTCGCTACTCTGAAGCATAGCTTATTTAATGACACTATTCATGCCCTTGTTCAAGAAGCTTGTAATACCTGGAGGGGCCATGACGTGAGCCCCGTGGATTCCACAAGCCACTACCTTTTGACACCTGCCTCTTCCTCATTGTTCCCGCTAGTGCCAGCAAATTAGCTACGCTTCAGAGTAACGACACTTGGCCATATTGTGGCTTAAAATCATGGTTGCCAGTTATCTGAAACTTTATCTAAAATCACAGGAAACGCCGCGTCCTCCACGAATGTTTAAACAACCCGCGACAGAGCATAGCAATATTGTATCAGCTTCCTAGCACCGCATCTAATGCAGAGGAAGTCGCACTTTTGGATCATGACGATCGGCAGTTGCGTTTGCTCTGCACAAGACCCAAAATGGCGGCGCCCAAAAGAAGTTTGGGGAACGGAGTGCGGAAACTTTAAGCGCAGCTCATTTAGTGACTCTAGGCATGAAGTGAACTCGGGTGTATTCTTTCCCTCTTCGTCTTTATCGTTTATTGATTTCAATTATATCGAATAATGAACACTTTATATCATGCTACGCTTGTGTAATTATTTGTCTTAGATTTATTAACCTGACCCAGTACTTAAACCGTTCATTTATCGATAGTAAATCTTCAAATATATTTTCTAAATGTGAAGGTAAAACGACACGGAGATTGATGATGATACAGACGCCAACGCCGCCCTCGAAAATTTTTTGAACTTAGAAATCAGCAGTTTTGTCTGCCATCCGCCAGGTAGCGCAACAAAATACCCAAACAGTTTTTAATTGTTTTTAAAATTAGCTAAGCTCTACAACTATCAAGAAACCAAAGCAAGATCATTGGGAAAATCTAATACATCGCAATGTATATCTATTCCATAAAATAAATGTTATTAGAGGCCAATAAATCTGCTTGATGTCCAAAAAAGATGTGCGTCAAAAACAGGTAAGTTTGAAGGGCTCCCGGAGCGTTATGACTTTGAAAATTAAAAAAAGCCACCGTCCACCTCTTGGGCAACTATTGTAGTTCTAAATGTTATAAAAGATTTTACCATAGTTTAATTATTTACTCAGCGGCATTTGAATTACCATGACTCGAAGCACAAAAAAGTGCTACGTTTGATATAGAATATCTAAACAAAAATATTTTACACAACATTAAATTTTTTTCTGCATATTACCAATTATAAGCACTACATCTGTAGCTAATTTCATTGCCCTAGCGCTTGTCATTAAAAACATATTTGTGCTGAAAAATGTCAATTTTAGGGCAATATTTGGAGAGCTGAAAAAAACAAAGTAGTGCAAATACCAAAAAAGTATACCGTTAAATTCTGCTCCAACATCATCTTAACAAAACTGCTCTATTGGAACCGTGTTATCTTTAATGAATCGTTCATAAAACATGAACCAGCGGAGCAAGTGAGGGTCCGCGCCATCATATTCGCAACGTTACAAATGCGCATGAACAGTATAAACCAATACATACATAATATCAAATGAAAGAGGATTGCATTGCCTTTCGAATGACATCAATCCCACAAAACAGTATTTAAAAGGAGATGAGTAATGACCTGCCAAAAAGTACCTAAACTGCCACATTCAGTGGGACCGTGGCCTTAAATACTTCTACACTCGTAACAGTTGTCTGCTAATCAACGAGGTACTTATCCAAGTGACTTGCATCTTTCTTAAGTGCGTCCGAATGCCGCTTCTCACTACGAAAATATTGAATTCGTTTACCAAGGCGCTTTTTTTCCCATGTTTACCCCGTTACACGGGCATGCCATTCATACTTATCCTTGTGGGCGTAGAATATATAACTTTTCTGTTCATTATTTCATACGTCAAGACTTCCGAAGGTAAATAAGATTTATGCGCACCATTAACAGCAAATAAGAACGCAAACATATTGAAGGGTGCAGAACTGCCACTTTCAGCCTTAATTATGTCACTATTTGCAACAAAAAGCCGTTTTATAGAGACAACCGAAACATATTCTTTCGAGTTGGTGTCACGTTACTTGACAATGCTGCTTGCGTCTCACCTATTCTCAAAGCAAATTGATGTGTGTATATTTATACAGCCTGAAGTTAGTCTGCCTCAGAGGGCGTCTGGCGCCTCAGCTGTAGATGAGAAATTTAGCCAGTGCGGTACAACCGCTATGCTGGGGTCTTTAACTTGCACCACGCAGTTGTGATACACGACCACATAGGAACCGTGCACATCTAATTCAGGCCCCGACCAGGGCGCCCCTAGCGGCAAACGTGTCCGTTTCATCGGGGAACTTCTGCCAGTCGCTGCGTTGGTTGTGCGTTGTAGCGGGTTAGCGCTGTAATTTCCAAGGTAGCTATTCCGCACTAAGAAAGCCACAACAATTGATGCGGCAAACAATAGGTGACCGCCGCGAAAAGGTGCGGATCTAATTCAAGCCCCGACCAGGGCGCCCCTAGCGGCAAACGGGTCCGTTGCATCGGGGAACTTCTGCTTGTCGCTGCGTTGGTTGTGCGTTGTAGCGGGTTAGCGCTGCGATTTCCAAGGTAGCTATTCCGCACTAAGAAAGCCACAACAATTGATGCGGCAAACAATAGGCGACCGCCGCGACGCGGCCGGCATAGAAAAGGTGCGGATCTAATTCAAGCCCCGACCAGGGCGCCCCTAGCGGCAAACGGGTCCGTTGCATCGGGGAACTTCTGCCAGTCGTTGCGTTGGTTGTGCGTTGTAGCGGGTTAGCGCTGCGATTTCCAAGGTAGCTATTCCGCACTAAGAAAGCCACAACAATTGATGCGGCAAACAATAGGCGACCGCCGCGACGCGGCCGGCATGCTCGCTTCCTATGAGCAAGGTTCAATTCTCGCGCTCCCGAAGCGTCACGTGTTCGAGGATATACATTACAGTTCTGCCGAAGCCAGACGAACAAGCCGGGCCCGCAAATTGATCCCCGCGCAACCGCGGAACTTCACGTGTTGAGGATATATTACACATGCTGCCCAGGCAAGACAAACAAGCAGCAAAACAAGCTGGGAAGCTAACAACGCCATGGTTACTTGTTCCAGTCTTTGGCACGTAAAAATGGACGAGTTGAAGAGTATGAAAGGCAATCTCGCTGGAAAGTTTGGGTTTAAAGTAAACTCCAGCGGGGAAGTTTTTAACTCGAAGGAAGTCCACTGCATCATCTGCAAAAAGCCGTTTTCGTACAGTGGAAGCGTAAGTTCGCTTCAGTATCGCCTACAAGCGAAGCACTCATGTAGCTGCAGCAAGGACCATCCGCCAAAACGCAGACAACAATCAACACCTTCTCGTCGAGGTTCCTTTCTCTGAAAAAAGAAGAAAGCATCGCCCAAGCTCTCACTTCTTCTCTTCCTGTCGGAGAATGTGGACAAACGTCCAGGGCGCCCCTATAGCGGCAAACGGGTCCGTTGCATCGGGGAACTTCTGCTAGTCGCTGCGTTGGTTGTGCGTTGTAGCGGGTTAGCGCTGTAATTTCAAAGGTAGCTATTTCGCTCTAAGAAAGCCACAACAATTGATGCGGCAAACAATAGGCGACCGCCGCGACGCGGCCCGCATGCTCGCTTCCCATGCCGGTACGATGCTCATCCAGATCGAAACGGGCAGGGGTGGGAATCGAACCCAGGATCCCTGGGTTCTGCTGCGCGAGCTTTCGCTCCACGTGCTCCGAGCTGGTGTACTCCGAGCCTTCTTGTTTCCTCCTCTTCCAAATCTTGTTTCTTTTTTTTTTTCTTTTTTTTTCCATCAAACCGAGATGATTTGTAAGGATTCGGGTCATGCCCATGTTATCTGGAGGTTGGGAAATCCTACGCCCGCGTCCTGTTTTCCTTGACATTAGATTGGATAAATACCGAGCTTTCATCGGACACTGAACATTATTACCCAAAAGCATGAAACCATAAATATAATGTGTGCCTAAACTAAATGTCAAGATCCTTTATATTAACCCCTGGTATTTCAGTCTAACTTAAACAATCTATCTCTACCTCCTGCTAGAGGGCGGATTGTCTTTGCAACTAGTGATTTTTGTGCCATCGCAACATGGGACCGCCGAAGACTTACACTCTAAGAAAAGCCCGTGCATCTGCTTTCCCTCACAACACTCGGAGAGCCAATCACTGCAACTTACAGAGGCCGCTCAGCGAATGACAATGCCGAAACATACGTTTAGACGAAAAAACGCAGTCTGAGTTGTAACATTAAGCAATGCAACCGTGACGTTTTGCATTGCTTAATGTCACAACTCAGACTGCGTTTTTTGGTCTAAACATAGGTTTCGCCATCGTCACTCGCTGAGCTGCCTCCGTAAGTTCCGGTGATTGGCTCTCCGAGTGTTGTGCGGGAAAGCAGGCGTACGGGCTTTTTTTCAGTGTAGGTGTGAATCTTCAACACCTATCAGAGTTCAGGCTATCAGAATCCCGGCCAAAAAGTGTCTAGCATAAAAACAAACAAGATCCCGTCATCTGAATAGGGGGATCGGTGTCCGAGTAGGCTAGCGCTTACCTAACCTCGGTATGCACAGTAGTATTCTTCTAAACTTGTTTCAACTTACGATATGTTAACATAATTAGGGTTCTATTTTTTCGCTATATACTGATACAAGTAGAAAATTAATCACCGAGTCGGCTTGATAAAACTCGGGGAGAACCGAAAAACCGCAAATTGGAGATTTCTTTCGATGAGACAAACCCAAGCTTCACAAAAAGAAATCTTTAGCCCCAGCTTTATTTGATGGTTACCCGGGAAACGGACCGCTCTGAACTTGCCTCGAGGCTACGTATTTCCTCCCGGTCCCTCCTCCTCCAAATCTTGTTTCTTTTTTTCTTATCGCACCAATATGATTTGTAAGGATTCGGGTCATGCCCATGTTACCTGGAGGTTGAAAAATCCTACGCCCGTGTCCTGTTTTTCTTACCATTAGATTAGATAAACACCGAGCTGTCGTCCGACACCAGAATTTCGCGTTCGAAAGCATGAAATAATAAATATAATGTGTGCTGAAACGGAATTTTAAGATCCCTTATATAAACCCCTGGTATTTCGGTCTACCCTAAAAGATCTATCTCTACTTAATAAGAACTGCTGCAGGGCGGGTTCGCTTTGCAACCAGTATTTTCTGCGCCATCGCAACATGGGAGTGCCGAGGACCTATGTGTGAATTCTCAACGCCTATCAGAGTTTAGGCTATTGAAATTTCGGCCAACAAGTGCTTAGCAATAAAGAAAGATCCGTCATCTGAATTCCAATCGGAAGCGTCCGGAACAAAGTGCATCCTTTGAGTCACGCGAGTGAAGGAAGTTTTTGATAATGTGCCTTCACTCCTGCGGACAACCGTAGAATATTTCTAGATGTATGTTCCAGGAAAACGTAACCTACGGTTTTTCCAGTTGTGCGAAAATTGGGAGTCACGCAGACATCATCCACTCCGACCAACACTTCGGTGCTGTCCATGGCTAGGTGTTGGTGCGAGCCAAGGTGAACGTTGATATCAGTCGCCATCCTTTCCCTGAAACAAAATGATGCTCACGTTTTCGGAGGTGAAATGAACCGAGATATGGTTTTTGTCTAAAACATTTTGAGGCCCTAAAAGTTTGAAAAGCCGGAGCAGAACCAAACCCGATATGCTCTGGCCAGAGACTGAAAAGTTTGGTACGCGATCGCCAAGAAAGCTCCAGGGTTAGGCTTCACTGTTTGCATATTCAGTTGTTACATGGCTTTTTGGGGTCCTTAATCTCCGAGTAAACACCTTATTTAGGTTTCACTGCATGGGGATTCGGTTGTCACTGGCATACTCTGCTCATGAATCGCACTTTGGCACTCCTGTGGCGAATTAAAGGAAAGCAAAAATTGGCCTTTCTATGGCTTGTTACTACGAATGCAAATCACTGTCGCAATAACTAGCGGGTTGGAGGAATTCCCTATTAGGTCCAAGTTAGGCGCCTTGAATCGATAAACTTGACAAAGTTAGTGTTTTTTTGTGTTGTCTGATCTTGTCAAAAACTAATGTATAGGTCAAAAAGAGCACAACGGAAAATCTTTTAAACGCTAAAACGTCCTGAATGAACTTTATGATGTACATTTCGTCAAATTTTATTCATGGTTTTGTAAAGATATAATAAATAACTTCTTTCTGTTTGGGATATGACACAACTTAACTAATCTGATCTGCGATCGTATAAAGAAAAATTGTTTGAAAACGTTTGTATATGTGCATGTGCTTGTGCAAGTGGTTGGGGGGGGGGGGGGGGTGGGGCGTAGGAATAAATGCGGAAAATCTGCACGAAGCAGACACTATCTTCGGTGTATCCGCGAGAGATCTTTCGTCTTTTTCTCTGAGTTTCTTCAACTGGAGTTTTCTGGAAGCGACTTCCTTGGCATTACGCTAGGCCGTCCAAGAACGTATTGCAGAGTAACTAAGTTTGAAGTTATGATAGCATTTTTTTTTCGGTGTTTGTCTAACTC
This sequence comes from Ixodes persulcatus, assembly GCA_013358835.2. Taxonomy (NCBI): domain Eukaryota; kingdom Metazoa; phylum Arthropoda; class Arachnida; order Ixodida; family Ixodidae; genus Ixodes; species Ixodes persulcatus. The sequence goes on from JABSTQ010002834.1 coordinate 108,842, forward strand.
AACTTGAATATAAATATATCTCTTAAAAAGACACGTCAGTCGCGTACAATATTTTTTGTGTTCTATTGTCTATAATTAGCAAGCTGTTTAGACTCATTGCTCTTAAAATGCACGATTATTATGTTGGGAATATTTCTGAATCCTTTTTTTCTCCCGCGATTCTTAAATCGTTCTTTATGCTCACCGCATTATACGTGAATGACGAGAGCTATGAGTTTATATAGTATATCGAAGCTACAGAATTAAGAACCCCAGAATATAACGGAAGTAACAACAAACAAGTGCATTAAGAGTACTTGAAGAGCACTGATCTGCGATTGCAGCTGTTAACAAAATGCAGGATGCATAACCTTGTCATACTAATGAAATCGCAAGCATCTACGTGACACTTAGATAGTTTGTTTTAAGGGTAACTTTTCTACTCAAGTTATAAAAGACAATATTTACTAGTCACATGGTTCTATTTAAAAGCGATGTTGGCGATCTTCTTACGCAGTTCACTGGTCCTCTAAACCACCGGTCCCAATACTAAAACATCCTACAAAAGGCAGTCTGCAATTATGTCGGGGGCATGTTTCTTTCATGTACGACAACTCAGTTGCATTGGTGATAAAAACACTGCCTGCAGACATGTTCGAAGCATGCATAGTTACAAAGAAAACATGCCTCGATCATGCGTGAGGTGTGACGGCACAGAATTATGTCATCTTGTGTGCAACAATCACCCTGTCTTTTGTACGACGTATGAGAGGTCTGATTGCAGCTTAAAGGCACGTTGCAAAAGAAAGTATAGGAACCTTTCTCACCAGACGTAATGGGCCGCTGTCAAGTTTCAACACGTGCTGGTCACTGATGAGTGCGCCGCCGCACAAGTGCGAGTACTTGGTCGTGTAGATGCGGGCCTGCCATGGCAAACTTCCGCTTACTGCAGGGTGACCGCCGATGATCCTGTCTCCCTCATCGGTGTCGGGCGGAATTTCCGGCTTTCCGCACTTTCCTGCCCCAGCGAAAGACAAACAATTTGAGCACAGTTATGCGCCTTTCATTCTAATAAAAAAATAGAAGAAGCATTCCGAGACTCCCGTCTAGAAAGACATGACAATAAAACATATATATCACATTTATTAAATCAATTGCGTGCAACTTGCACCGATATTTAGTAATGAACGTAGGTACATGACCTGAGCTGAAAAAATATAAAGAACAAAATAAAGATAAACATTTCTGAGGCGTCCTGAACGAAATAATTTTTATAAAGTTTGCCAGAGGATAAAAACTTACAGTAATTACAAAAAAAACACAACTTATAATTGTTTAACTTGAATAATATCCCAGCAATTTAATCTGCGACAAGTTTATACAGCATAAAGTTAATTCTCAAAAGAAGTTAACTAAAGCGCCGTGATAATTTTCTAAGGGAAACACCATGTTTGATATTGTTATGCCAAAATGCACGGTTAAGCGAAATGAATTCTACAGACGTTAGATGATTTGCTGGGGTTAGTAAATAAAAAAAGCATGATTATAACACATCGTTGTGTAAGTCGAAAATTCCCCGTATTGGCAAGGCGAGGGAGCATACATTAAATTGATGTCTGTCCACCCGTATCTCGTCGTTGCAGACAAAAACGTCATGGAACGAAACGTCAACCTGCGCTGGACATCTGTATCCCCTGCGAAGATAAGTAATCGAGGCCAGCCTACCTCGACAAAAAGGGATCTGACTATGATAGTGAACACCAGAAGCGAGTATAAAAAAAAACCTTAAGTAAATTAATTTTTATATCTACACAGGTGCAGCTGTCTTTGTCAACCTGTTTTTTCTTTCGACATCTACGTTATTCTGGTCCGGCCTGAGTAGACTCAATTCGCGAAGGAATGTATCCACATCCTCGTTACGTAAGTTTCTACGTCATTTCTATTATTTCGTGTCATAAACGATAATTTACCTGCAGTCACAATATTTGTGTTTGCTCTTTCAGTTGGGGACAATTTTTGTTTATATGCAGCTAAGATATTTCAATTAAAACGCGTAACGAAAAAAAAAACAAGTCCCCTAGAATAACCTTTAGTTCCATTAAATTCTCAGTAAGTAATGCAACATATAGGCTTCCTCTCTGTTACATTTAATCACAAAATCTGTTCTTGATGCGAGTTTGTAATAGTTGAGTTTTCTGCTTGCAGTTGGAGGCAAGCTGGTGAAGAGTTGAGGAAAGCTGTTACGTTCAAGTTAAATTTTGTATCAAGGAAAGTGTGGTTTTTTTTGCCATAAACATAATAAGTAATAAAAACAATTCACCACCCAATGTGTGAGATTTCTTACCAGTGAGTTGGTGCAAAACTCAATTAAACTTTGAAGGTTAAGCCACGTCTTCCGTTACACGGATTGAGCCCTAACGTAAAACATTCATAACCTTTATACAATATTGTAACGACTTATACATATGTTGCATTATATGAACGACGAACGCACCGTTGTTGGGTGCTGTCATTGGAATATCATTGGTATTATTGCATATTTACTTCAATAGTTCTTAGGCAACAGGGCGAAATTATTTATTTATTTATTTATATATTTATTTATTTACTTATGTATTCCAATTACCTTCGAACCCCATAGAGGGCGCAACATAAGGTAGTTCTTAAACACAAACTTAAGTCATCTGCAAAGTATGCATTATTTTTTTTTTTTTTGCCTTTCCTTCTCGGCAGCGCAAGAAAACCATTTTAGCACACTCAGATAACTCCTAAACTGCGGTAGTCCGAAACAAAAATAGCTGCTAAATTTGATTTCATGTGATGTTACCAATCGTCATTACTTGCGATAAAAAATCTCGACACCCTCTGCGTTTCACTAGACAAATAAGCAGGAACACCATATCGCGTTCAAATATTAAAAGTATATAAATTTCAGTATTTTAGAAATTAAATTAAATTAATGTGTTTACAAGCGTATTACAAATGGGTGATGAAGGCAGCAAAAAAGCTGCAGAAATGCAGCTTGACGAAGCCCATTTCCCCTTTCTGACAGGTCGGCCGACAGGAAAAATACCAACTTATAAGGCAGTAACAAAAATCAGTGATATATAGATAAAACCTTTATCCGCAAGAGGATAATATTTTTGCGTGTTGCTCTCTTATTTATTGCATCTATACAAGCAATTTCTTTAAAAACATCATTGCAGTAGTTAGTGTGTGCTGAACAACCTGAAACCCTTAATTAGTTCGAGGACGCGGCACTCTCAAGGATCCAGCGCTGCGCACTCCATATATAATATTTCTTGCAGTTAGTTTAGAAATCCTTGAGATGAATGATTGGGAATTTTACGCGACGCCGCGTACACTGTCGCAAGCTATATACATGAAATATATTTGTTTTTATTTACGTCACTTCATCTTTAAAAAGTTGGTTCAGTATATGTGTTATACCACGCATTAGCTAGGATCCGAATTGCTTTCTTCTGCAACGCAAATAATTTATTCGGGTTGGTACCTGCCGTTGTTCCCCAAACTAGGTTACAGTAGGATGAACGAGAATTGAATCATGCTTTATATATTAGAAGTTTTAGACTAGTCGGAAAGATAGGACGATGAGTGTATAGAATACCTATGATACTTACGAGTTAAGGATAAGGTTTTGAATATAAAATTCTCTTTACATATGTTAGAGGAGCAACAAGCCTAAAGTAGTTACAAAGTCAATCTCAAAGTAGTTTCAAATTTTGTGGTGGCATTCAACACTCTGTACCTTTAAGGTAAAAAAGTATCGCTTTTTTACTTTTGTTTTTTTATAAAAACATTTAAGGCAGTTAACGTACTGAGCTTTTGCTAGGCAAGTGTTTTGATCAGAAACGCCTGTGTGTGTGTTCACTGAAAAAATAAACTAGTATCATCAGCATAAATTAGAAATGAGGTATTACTTTCCATGGTGACAATATCATTAATAAACAGGTAAAAAGGCAATAACCCTAAAACGCTGCCTTGAGGCAGCCCTATCCGAAATGGTTGTCATTAAAGCGGCCCCTAGACTGTGTAGCCCTTGATTGATCTTTTTTTAGCGGTGAAGTTTAAACTATAGGTAACTTTTTTATCAACCAGGACAAGGATTTGATTTTTCCTTATCGTCTCAGAGTTCCTCATTATACCTTTTTCAGTGTTTTCAGTGTTCTTATAGCAGAATGAGCGCCACGACATACAATATAACTTGGGTATAAACTCAGGAAGTTTTAGAGCCAAGGACATTACACTATGGTCCGCTCACGCAGTATTGGGAGCTAATTTGAAGACGAGCAAAGCTTATAAACGCCAAATTAAAATTATAGGTAAAGGAATAACTACCATTAAACAATTAAACGCAAAACACTTTTCAAACTGAAAATGAGAAAATATGTCCATATAATTATTTTGCAAAACTTACCTTGATATTTTGACAGGGTGGGCACCAGCAAGATCGATAAAACAATGAATCGCTTCATGGCAACTGGTTTCCAAAAATGTGGCGTCCTCCTTCCCGAGCGTTAGTAAAAGTCCCAAGAGAAGGTGGAACCTTTCCAAATAGACCTCTTGTCTCAAGATACCGTTCCTAGGAACACGTGGGTCAACTGCTGCGCCTTGAGATAAATCGATAAGATTTCTTTCACTGGTTCTTTCTCTCATGGGAAAAAAGATGTCTTCTCACAAGGTCTGGTTGCCAGATATTACTGGTTTTGATGAATCAGCATCCGGGTTATTGGACAGAATGGGAGCGTCGTGTCCTCACTGCATGTATCTTTTTTCCTCAAGCGTTATCTCAACCATTCGTTAAATTTGTCGTTATATTCCTGATATTTCTATCTACGGTTCAGTGCGTGCTCACATAATATTGTGCAATTGGAGAGTTTGGTGAGTTTAAGGCATTAGACGGAGGTATTTAACACTTTGCCTGCAGGTGTCCCTCAATACATTTTACGTTCGTTTCAAGTGTTCCTTAACTAAGGACATTCAGATTTTATGCAGGTACACGGTGAATGACTCTCAGGAGTTAGATGGACGATCTCTAAAACAACGCCCTCCTGAGGTACTTTAATACGCAATTCCTACTTAAAAGAAATTTTCAAGGTGTTTTTTCATCAGTACTTTACCATTGCTCTTTTTAAAATACACAACGTAGCACGTAAGTGTTAGCAACATCTTTAGAGTCAATAAACCTATCCGGCTTATATCTCTGCGTAGCACAAAGAGGTAAATTTAAAAATGTTTTATTTCATCTTAACAAAAAACAAAAACAGAGGCGTTTTGTTATTTATACGGGTGGCGTCTTCTGTTCAATTTTTGTAATTAGGTACAACTCTTATAAAAATACATTCAGAATTGTTGAATTTGGTATTGTTTTATTGGCACTGACTCCAAAGATTCCCCGACATGCCATAATACAGTTACTTAAACACAGTTACGACACCAGAACATTCACCAAATTTATCGGCTATAAATATTAAGCTAGATCGCAGATATTCTTTTTCTCACACTTTCCTTGTGAGTTGAGGTAAGGAATAATAAAATCGGCAATAAAATGCGAAAATTTTGTATTAATCAGGCTAAGGTGCTCAAAGCCTCCAAGGTGTGGGCCGTCTGAGACGATGCCGTAGAGTGTCCAGGTCGTTCCGTTTCCGAGCACCATAACCGGACCTCCGCTGTCTCCCCGCAACGGAAAATGAATGTTGTTTTCAAAACACAGTTTAAATAATGAGCTGAACTGGGACATTACAAAATGCGTTACACTTTAGGTGTTCCGTCTGACACACATTACAGAATATAGAGGAACCTAAATTCACAGATTTGCGTGAATGAATAAAGTCACCAGCTCGAACTTAGAAATTACCAACGCCTCGACAACAACATTCCTGTCCGTAGTGTCTGCAACTTAAAGAAAAGGACCAATCACTCCCGAATCACAGACAACTGAAGAGAATATAGAGAGTATTATTGTTGTGATTAGAATTCCTTTTGTGAATTGGAGTAATACAATTTCATTCTGGTCCTGTGCAATAAACTGACCGATTAATTCATCAGTTGTATAAAAACCTAAAACTTACTGAGGGACTTAATTCATTCTTTCAGCCCTTCAGAGTTGACACCAGAGTGCATTCACTCATTTACAAAAGTACCGGGTGGCAGGTGATATATAAACTTACAAGATTTTATTTTACTAAAACAGTTAAGACAAATCCAGCAGCAAACTTGATTCCTGCCCGTAATCAGAAACAGCGCCGCCGGGATGATAGGTAACCGATATCGCTCTTTTCATATTTCGTGAACTTTGTTTCTCACAAGTGCTTAAAAAATCTTATCAAAGATAAATAGTAGCTTCGCTTTGATTTTCCTCGGAATACAAGTTTTCAGCCTCTGTGAATGTACGATTAAAGGAGTGTAGTCGCAGGAAAGGGAAATTGTGCAATTCAAAAAGCGAAAAAAAAAACAAGAACTACAGAAAAAATTGGAAAGAATTCCCCCCGTTGGGTTCTTCATTATTTTTTAGCATTTTTCAAATTTAAGAGATGCCAACTTTTCCAACTACAAATTCTTCGACAATTCTGCTTTACAAGAATGAATAATCAGTAATTTATGTCTGATTTTATCCTTTTCGATTATATATAAAACCAATGGAGACTTCTAAAGGTGAAGCACATGTTGTTGACCCTAAGGAACAAGCAAACTGGGGAAAAAACATGTCCTGTTGAGTATGTGTTTTTACGCTTTGAAAAAGGTAATATAAGGTGGGGTAAAATGAGACGCGGGGCAAAATGCAACAGTTTGTGTTTAGCAACATTGATTTCCTGGACAAACATTCGGAGTACCTTGAAACTTCACATAAAGGTGCCGTTACCTGTACACTTCGCATGTGTAAAAATTGAGAGCTATCGGCAAGAATGTTCCGGAGCAAATAAATGCGGACTTAAGGTTGACGTGTTTACCCCCCACCAAACTTGGCGCCAAATTCAGCGCGAGTTTTCGCTTCGAGACGTGCACCCCAGTTGGCACCGACGACTATGTCAAGGTAAGCTTTAATTTTATTGGTGTGCTTTATTAGCTCCATGCGAGCCGAATTATAGCAATCTGTGGTTGCGTCTTTTAACAAAATAATTATTTACGTAACGTGATACGCGCGGGACAAAGCACGAACATCTGGCATTCTACGACACTCATGTCAATAACGCACGAGTATTCTGGTTGCTTCTGAGCCATGTTATTTTTCTCCTGGTGGCTTGGATAGTCCGAACGTATGAAAGGAAAAAAAAAACGTTCCGAAGACACCTAAGCACTTCTTATGAGTTGTGACTGCGAAAGCATGAAGGTCGTTCTTCCGCTTCCTTAATTTGTCTGCGGCGTAGTGGAGTGGACGGCAATGTTTCGCTACTGCCGAGGCAGCAGCGGACGGCCGAGCGCGCAACAATCCCGAGAACGATAATATCGTAAGACATTTCTGCAGCTCAGCCAGGTTGAAAGGTGGATCACATGCACAGTATAAAAAATGCTGATATTGACGAGAATTGTAAGAGTGATGTGACAAGACCTTGGGCTCTATAAGGCGCTTGTTCAGGGTGATCAAGGTGTTGCTCCGGACATTGCTATGACATCTCGCGCTCAACGTTCAAAGAACCTCCCAAAAAAAACGTAAAACTGACATCAAATAATGTCGATGACGTCAAGGTGTTGCTCACACATAGTTGGAACGTCTGGCGCTCAACGTTCAAAGAACCTTCCTAAACAAACGTAGAGCTGACGTCGAATAATGACGATGACGTCAAGGTGTTGCTCAGGACATTGTTGGTACGTCTCGTGCTCCACGTTTAAAGAACTTCCCGGAGAAAACGTAGAACTGACGTCTATTAATGCCAATGACGTCAAGGTGTTGCTCAGATATTGTTGGAACGTCTCGCGCTCAACGTTCGAAGAACCTCCCGAAAAAAACGTAGAAACGACGTCGAATAGTGTCGATGACGTCAAGGTGTTGCTCAGGACATTGTTGGGATGTCTCATGCTCCACGTTCAAAGAACTTTCCGGAGAAAACGTAGAACTGACGTTTATTATTGCCAATCACGCCAAGGTGTTGCTCCGACATTGTTGGGACGTCTTGCGGTCAACGTTCGAAGAACCTCCCAAAAAAATGCAGAACTGATGTCGAATAATATCGATGACGTCAAGGTGTTGTTCAGAACATTGTTGGGGACGTCTCGTGCTCGACGTTCCAACAACGTCCCTGAAAAAATGTAGAACTGACGTCTATTAATGTCGAAGACGTCAAGGGGTTGTTCAGGACATTGTTATGACGTCTCCAGCTTGACGGTCAAAAAACTTCTTATACAAGACGTCCAACAGACGTTGATTGCTGTTGAAGACGTCGAGGTGAAGCTTATGACGTTGTCACTACGTCGCGTGTTTGACGTCGTTGTAACCTCTCTTGTGGACGTACCAATGCCGTCGATAAAAACGTCTAAGACTTTATTTTGACGTCCTCTCGACGTCTTGTGCTGCCTGGGCAGTGAGAAAGTTGGGGATGATTATTTTCTCAGTCGCGTTTGAATAGGTTACATAAAAATACGCCGGCGAGTAACTATGCCTGTTCACACATCACTGTTATTTTACACTTGAGACAGAGCCGGCTTGAGACGGCACATCTGTGCTTCGAAATGCTTTAAGGTCAAGCTACTTCTAACTGGTAGTAAAGCTTCGTACGAAACGTTGATCTCGGTGATTTGGTCGTATTTCGACTCCTTGACATGGTCTCAATGGTACGGACTCCAAGGTACGGGATGTCGCCTTTCTGCCGTGCCGTGGCTCGCCTGACTCGTTAAAGCTGATCACTATAAGGCACACAAAGCACGAATGTCTCGAAAACTCACCATTGCACCTCGACGTCAGCTGTCGTAATGTTTGTCAATACAGTTGTTAAACGTACGGCGGAATATATGTGTAAGCACCACGATGCTCATGTGCACCCTTGAGTGTTGGGACACAACACCGCCCCTCCGAAGGGCTTGCAACCTCTGTTGCCTACGTAAGTTGAACCATCAGGAAGGCGAAAACTGATATAACGCTATGAGACCTGTGCTCATTTGCTAGCAGCAATCGCGCAGCAGTGGCTAGGCATTTTCGCGCCTGCATTTGACGCTTCACGTGAACGTCGAATTTAATCGCAAGACCAGACGATGTAGCAGGCGATGGCCTTCATCCGGGCTACTTAGGAGTCTCTGGGTAAATCCACTAGTGATGAGGTAAAAGAGGAAACGCGCAGGCCTTTTCTCCAAGTTGATATTGCATGAGGCAGGTCGAAAAGTTTCGAACAATGACGTCATAAGCGGGCATTCGAGAGTTTTAGTAGATTGTTTCTCACTCCGATAACGATACCCGATACTGCGCCGGAGCCATTACGCATGCGCTAGAGTGTCGGGTGTTTCGGGCGCAGTTATCGGGAATATCGGGAAATATCGCGCGCAGTCCCTTGCCTCGCGAGAGTTGACGAGATCCGGCAAGAGATAAGCGATCATGGCCGCTCCACTCGAGCCTCTTTCTGCCCAAGCGGGTCGAAAACGGTCCACGATCGTCGAGGATATCCTCCTTTTAAGGAAAGTGCTTGCGATGAATCCCTTTGTGAATTCTTCGGGGTGGGACACAGTGGCCGCCAACCTGAATGAAGCACTGGGGAGGAACTTTAGTGTACGCGGAGTGAGAGACCGCTGCGATCTGCTCCTCGGTCTGTTCAAGCGAGACGACCGCACAAACTTGAGAAAGTAAGTAGTTTTTGAGTCTTGTTTTAAGTTTAGATCGTTTTAGCTAGGGTGCCTTCATGTGCGCTTTGCTTAGCGTGACGACATCTGGCCATTTTGTTTCGAACGTTTATTTTTATTTTTTGTTCTGAAGTGCGTGAAAGAGCGTGTCCCTGCACGCGCTCGTGGTGCTGACTGCTACGGCGACATTTTGTTTCCGGCGATTTCTTTGTATTTTCCCTATGAGCGCGCGCTGTCGGCATCGGGTACTACAAACGATGACATAACCCTAAACAGAAGGACATTGAGGCACTCTAGTTTTAGCATTCTGCCATACCCTGTCCAACAGCAGGCGCAACTGCGAGCTAGCGCGAGCTTGTTGTTTGGAAACGCACATGCCTCTCATCATCATCAGAAAGCCGGTACATACGGTTTTGTTATATTCTTTCTTCTTTGCATTCAGAAATTGCAGAATGATAAGCCGACATGAACCTCTCCTATTCATGGAACATTTTCTTTCACGCGCCGTACATCAGAGTGTCGTGATGTGTCGAGGAAAAAATGGGAGGCACTACATATTTTGGAATGGTCTATTGAAGATCTGACTCCATCATACCTGCGTTATATTTTTCAAACATTTTCAATGCCCAGCTCCACAGCGTGTGTCATAATACACCACAAATATTTATGCAATACTCTATTTACAGGTTCTCAGAACTGCCAGTCTAACGTCGTTCAAATATTGAACGGCGTGCAGGACGCCGACGCCTGGCAACCAGGCAACACAGACCAGGTTGTGCAGCTGGTCCCAGCCCCTGTGCCGCTGGTTCCAACCCCTGTGCCGCTGGTCCAACCCACCTTGCCACCAGTCCAGGATCGTGTGTTTGTTACTCCTGTCGCACGACCTAGGACTTTGGGCGGACAGGGTAAGCACTGCCATCTTTCAGTAGATGCTTCAAGCATACGTTGAACTTTTGAAAGAGGATACACATAACCCCATTTGTAGAAATTCTCAAAATCTGCTGTAGAAGTTTTGTGCTGTCATTTACATTTGTTATTTTTTTATTACTAGACAGACATATTGTTATGTATGGAGGCCGACGCTACATCACAGCAAACTCACGTATTTAATAAAGCAGAAAAGATAGAATAGACTCGAACCGCAGCATGCTCCAGAGTCCCTGCTCGTGCTGCTCTGTGGTCCGCGTGGCAGGCTCGCGTATCGTCGTCTTCCTGCTCACGCGGTAATACCCGCATACTACATCCCTTTCCCCCGGAATCGTCACCACCCAGTCCGTAGGTGCCCTAATCCACCTGGTAGGCTTGAAGGTACCGTGGTGCTCGACGTGCTCTCGTCGGACGACCAGTTGGCACTTCAGCGTCAGCTGTTGGACGGGGAAGCGTTTCCGGTTCGCATATCGGTGTTTCGGAGGACTCGGCATCCAAAAGCTCCTCCGACGACTCACTCGTATGGGGCATTGTTGTTCCGAACTCCGCATGCGTGGTTGTCTCCAAGACGTCTTCACGGTCTCTTCCCCTTTCCTCCCGGAGACATGCATCGCATTCGGACGCCGAAGGCAATGTCGTGTCCTTCCAACGTGGACGCAGGTGATCGACATGTCGTCGGAATCTGCGACCGTCTCCCAATAGCACTCCGTAGGACAGAGGTCCACAACTTTGATTCACTTTTCCTGCCAACCACTTAGGATGGGGCGACAGCAGATTCCTTACCCAGACCATCGCATCTTTCTGAAAAGTGACCGTTTCCTTCCTCTGCTCCATGAAAATCTTCTCTTGTCTTTCAATCGTGCGGTTTGCCGACGATGGATGAAGCAGATCTAAAGCTGTTCGTAGCTTACGTCCCATCATTAACTCGGCTGGGCTTTTCCCAGTAGTAGTGGAAGGTAGAACATGTTGTGTTATCAAAAATCTTGATATCCTTGTGGACCAGTCGCCTTCCTTCAGGCGTGACAGCGACTTCTTGGTTTCTTGAACCATCCTTTCAGCTTGGCCGTTAGAAGCTGGATGATACGGTGAAACAAACGAAAGTCGAATACCGTTGCTGTCTGCGAACTCTCGAAACTCTGCCGAAGTGAAGGCAGCTTCATTGTCGGAAACCAGCACATCTGGCACTCCATGTGTCGCAAACAGTTCTCTTAAACTTCGGATAACTTCCGCCGCTGAAGTCGTTTTCACTAAACGTACCTCGACCCATTTTGAGTGTGAATCAACGACGATAAAAAATATCTTGCCTTCAAAAGGGCCGGCAAAATTCATGTGTAGTCTGGACCATGGGTTCAACGTCCATTCCCATGGATGGATCGGAGCTCGGACCGGTGCATTTCGCGTCTCCTGACACGTCGTACAACATAGAACACGTTCTTCGATCTGTTGGTCTAGTCCTTGCCACCAGACATAGCTTCTAGCTAGGCCTTTCTTGCGCACAACACCGGGATGCGAGGCATGCAGAATCTTCAGAACAGTCTCTTGAAGTTTCTTGGGAACAACCACACGGTGTCCCCATAGCAAAAAAATGTTGTATACCGACAACTCTTCTCGTCTGCTATAGAATGCACTGAAAAGTTCCTTTGGCTTTTCTTCTGGCCATCCATGGAGAACCCAGTACATCACAGTTGAAAGAACCTGAGCTTTCCTCGTCATTTTTGCCGCTTCTTCGGCTTTCACCAAACCTTCTGGAGTTCCTTCCAAAAGAAATATTTCTCCCAGTTGCGGAACGTCGAAGTTGGGTGAAGGTAGCGGAAGTCGGCTGAGACCATCCGCATTTCCGATTTGTTTACCTGGACGGTACAATAACTGGTAATGGTAAGCTGCTAACATCAAGCTCCAACGAAGGACCCTTGGTGATACCATCTTCGGAATCGGTTTCTTGTTGTCGAACAAACGAAGTAACGGTTTGTGGTCAGTGTAAATCTTGGTGCTTCTTCTGTAGATGTAGTGATGAAACTTTTTTAGTCCGAAGACTACAGCTAGCGCTTCCCGATCTGTTTGAGAATAGTTTCTTTCTGCTGTTGTCAGCGAACGTGAACCGTAAGCGACAGGTCGCTCTTGACCTTCGTCATCTTCATGGCTTACCGCAGCCCCTACTCCGTAAGGAGAGGCGTCACAAACCAGTACCAGTGGTTTGTTAAGGTCATAGTGGCAAAGAACACTGTCAGACTTGAGAAGCTCCTTTGCATTGTTGAAGGCCGTTGCTTCTTTGGATGACCAACTCCATTTTATACCCCTGTCAGACGGCGTTTTAAAGGTCCTTTTCACTAAGCTCCTTTATAAAATCGGCGAACCAGCGCACGCCGCAGAGCACGTGCGCGCGCCACAGAGCACGTGCGCACTCCACATCGTGAGCTGATTGGCCGATTTTTTTAAAGGAGCTTAGTGAAAAGGATCTTTAGAACGCCGTCTGACAGGGGTATTACTCCGTCCCTTAGAAGTCGGTGGAGAGGCTCCAATACGTCTGAAGCTCCACGCAGGAAGCGATTATAAAAGTTCAGGAGTCCTAAGAAGGCTTGAAGCTGCTTCTTGTCTTTAGGTGCAGGTGCATCATTGATTGCTCTCACCTTGTCCTGTGTTGGGTGTACCCCGTCTTGGTCTATCTTGTAACCCAGGAACGTCACTGCTTGCACTCCAAAAGTGCACTTCTTTTGGTTCAAGCGTAGTCCGTCCTCTTGGATTCTTTGTAGAACTGCACGGACTCGAAGGTCATGTTCTCTTGAGTCGGCTCCCTCGATCAGGATATCGTCAAGAAACACTTGAACTCCCGGTAGTCCGGCTAGCAACTGCTCCATGCGACGTTGAAAAATAGCTACTGCGGTAGCGACACCAAATTGTAACCTTGTTACCCTAAAAAGTCCTTTGTGAGTACTCAGTGTAAGTAGGTTAGACGTGTGTTCATCAACAGAAAGCTGCTGATAGGCTTGATCCAGGTCCAACTTGGAAAACCACCGGCAACCTGCCAGTTTACCTAACAGCTGTTCAGCTGTTGGCAGTGGATAATCTTCCCATTCTAATACTGGATTGATGGTGCATTTATAATCACCACATAGTCGTATCTTGCCGTTTGGCTTCACCACAGGTACGACTGGCGTAGCCCATTCAGAATTCCTCACTGGAACCAGAATTCCTTGTTGTACTAGCTGTGTGACGGCATCTTCCACTCTTGGTTGAAGTGCCAACGGAACAGCTCGAGGCTTGTGGTACTTTGGTTTGGAGTCTGGCTTGAGCTCGATGTGAACTTCGGGTCCTTTGCTTTCGCCAAGTCCTGACTCGAAGACGTTTGGAAATTCCTTCTCCAGTCCTTGCATTCGGAGTTTGGACTAGGATAGTTGATGAATTCCTTGAATCTTGATTCCAAGTGCTCGAAACCAGTTCCTTCCCAACAGGCTTTCGCCGCTTCCTTTCACTACCAGCAGTGGTAGCGTGTGCTCCTTTCCTTTGAATTTCACAGGAACATTGACACTTCCGAGAACCGTCAGGTTTCGTTGAGAATATGTCCTGAGTGTGATTTCTGTTGTCATCAGTCTCTTCTTGGTTAGTCCAAGGCGAGGCATTGTCCTCAGATTGATGACTAAACAAGCTGCTCCGGAATCTACTTCCATGCAGATGGGGATTCCTTTTACTTGAACTTCGACTGTCTCTGCCGGCTCAATGAAGTTTAGGCGATACTCCACCTTGGAAGCTTTGTCTAACTCCAGCTTATGGCTTGATCCCGCTTTCGAAGCGCTGTTTTTGGACTTGCCCATCTTCTGGCGGCAGGCACGTACAATGTGCCCTTTCTTGCCACAGAAATGGCAAACGGCGTGTGCGAAATGGCAGTTACTCACGTCGTGTGTACCACCGCAGCGCCAACATTTGCCAACGGAGCTTGGAGGTGTCTTAACCTTGCCAGGGTTGTTGCCTTGCGTCGATGAGCTGTTCGGCGCTTTATGCGAGATGTTTCTGTCGATGTAGCAAACTTCAGCCGCCTCCGGGCTGTGAAGATCACGCATCTCTTGCGTACGTTTCTTGGCATACTCTGCCGCGATCGCAAGGTCCTGAGCCTTTGCGAAGATGAGGTCTGGTTCGGCGAGAAGACGGCGCTGTACAGCTTCTTCGCCGACCCCGCATACCAAACGATCTCGGAGCATCTCATCCAAAAACGATGAATAGTCGCAGTGTTCAGCGAGGCGACGCAACTCCGCGATGTAGTTCGCGACGGACTCGCCTTGACGTTGGCAATGCTTGTTGAACGTAAATCGGTGAGCAATTACCGATGTTTTTGGTGCGAAGTGCTTCGTTAGAATGGCTAACAGCTCTTCAAAAGGTACGTCACCTGGTGTCTTCGGAGAGCAGAGTGATCGAAGCAAGGCGTATGTGGAAGGCCCGCCCCACACAAGCTGCAGAAGACGGCCCGCTTCACTACGTTGTCCACGATCCCGTTCGCCAAAAGGAAGAACCGAGTCGCTCAACGTACTGCGGCCAAGACTCCGGTTTCGATGTGTCGAACTCCTCCAGACGTCCAAGTGCCGGTCCTGGTCCGTTCTCTTTCGTTGCCATGCTCCTTGCCGTTATTTAGCCTCGTCGCCAAATGTTATGTATGGAGGCCGACGCTACATCACAGCAAACTCACGTATTTAATAAAGCAGAAAAGATAGAATAGACTCGAACCGCAGCATGCTCCAGAGTCCCTGCTCGTGCTGCTCTGTGGTCCGCGTGGCAGGCTCGCGTATCGTCGTCTTCCTGCTCACGCGGTAATACCCGCGATACTACACATATCTCAGTCACTCTTTGAACACACATGAATTACCCAGTATTCTTTGTGCAGTACCTTCATTGAATGGCCAGGTCCAATAAAATAAAGAGTCAGTTAATTGTCAACCTACACGTTAAGCAAAATTTAAAAAAAATGTTGTTTATATGATGCTGTGTGCATTGTTTCCTCTGTTTTATTTTTCCGGCAACCAGGCAGAAGCGGTATAGGGAGCACCTTGGATCGCTGGAGAAGAGAGCAGAAGAGGACCGCAGAATGAAAAAACTAGAGATCGCTCTTGAAGAGAGGCGTCTCGCCATGGAGGAGCGCCAGATAGAGAGGCGCCTGGCCATTGAAGAGCGCCAGGCGACCTTAAAGGAATGGTGAACCGAAATTTGGATTTCAGAAAAACAATGCAGGAGATGTAGGCGGGACGCTACAATCCCTACAAAACCACTCGTAAGGCGATATCTCGAATGGACGGCCGTATTTTGAGAAAAAGAGCCCGAGATTGAACAAGGCCGACGAGGCGCGTGACGTCAAGGTACCTAGTGTCCTCCTCTCTTCGCTTCATTCCCTCAAGGCGGCGAGGTGGAGAAGACGCGAGGCCGTTCCCTCTCCTTCTCGGAGAAACATGACGTCAACAAACCTGTCAAATGCGCCTCCTTTTCTTGAAAAATAGGTCATCCGTTTGAGATATCGCTGCATGAGTGATGTTTTGGTGTTTGTAGCATCCCGTCGCACGCTTTTGCCGCGTGTTTTGTGGAATCTATATTTCGGTTCAGAATCCCTTTAAAGAGCCTCTGACACGTCAAAAAAAAAAATTTTGTTTCATGCTAGGCGTCCTTTAAAGAGCCTCTGACACGTCAAAAAAAAAATTTTGTTTCATGCTAGGCGTTGAAATGGCACATCAGGACATTACAAAAAAATTGTTTCACTATAGAGTTGCGTAGTTGTTTTTTTTTATAAAAAATAGAAATACGAGGCCCAAGACAAAGTTCCCGCCGTGCACTGTGACGTAACAGTGTACCGCAAGGTGTCAGGGCGGTCAGAACGGAGGCAGAAGGGAGGCATCGCCGGAAGTCACGTGAGTTGTATCCCTCCTCGTGCTTACCGCGAGCGCGTGTAATATTTTTTTAATATTTTTGTTATTCTCCGCACCTCCACGAGCGATCCAAGCAGACAAGGTTTCTTTTATTTGCTTTTCATCGCTTAATGTTGCTGTAAAGGTAGAAGAAGCGGAGTCAGTGAATTGATGTGTTCAACTACAATGCCTAGAAGGTGCTGTGTGAGGGACTGTCCCGGTATTTCAGCAACTGAAGAAGAGATCACACTGCATGCATTTCCGAGAGACATACATCGGCCGCATGTGCACCTAGTAAAAAAGTTCTACTCATGTTCTAGACGAAATACGTACTTTGTGCCCGACATTTACTTGTACTTGGTACACAAGCCAGTTCGTATTCTTTAGGCGGCAGGCATCTTTAGCCTGGAGAGTATCCGATGATTCAACGACCTCGGTTTCTGAACCTTCAGCAATGCGATCGGGCGTGTCGTATGCTAGCAATCCTAATTTCTGCGAGCGTTCTAAAATTTTGTTTTTCAAAACGTGATAGCTTGTTTTGCACCCAGTATAGCCCTGTATCATCGGACTGACGGCATGCACTCGTACACTGGCTTGTACTCGCAACGCTTTCACATTGACCTCCATCACGTCGATTCACTGACTCTTCGTCCTCAAATTTTACAGCACGCAAACTAACCAACGGTGCAGCGATAAAGAGCTAGTGGAACTGAAACTTCGTTTTCTACGATCGCTCGTACAAAGAGCAGAATAAAAAAAAATCTTAGGCACGGTCGTGGAGAGCACGAGGAGTGAAACTCACGTGACTTCCGGTGAACCCACTTTTAGTGACGTAGGTCGATGCCTCCCTTCTGACCGCCCCAACACCTTGCAGTACACTGTTACGTCACAGTGCACGGCGGGAACTTTGAATTGGGCCTCGTATTTCTATTTTTTATAAAAAAAAACTACGCAACTCTATAGTGAAACAATTTTTTTGTAATGTCCTGATATGCCAGTTCAACGCCTAGCATGAATTTTTTTTTTTTTTTGGCGTGTCAGAGAAGCGAGGATCGCTTAGCGTTTGAAAAAAAAAGTTTTATGTGCTGCAGGAGGCTGCAGCAGAGGAGAGGAGACATCGTCTCCAACTGCAAGAACATTACGTTCAGGTAGTGAATGGTCAAATTAAAAGCACAGTTAAGTGTGAGCAAGTGGTATGACATCCTAATACGCACCACAATAAATCTTTCATTTTATTAAACAATGTAGTTGGGAGAAAAAGGCAGAGGTAGGCCCGTTCGACTTACTATACCAACAACTATTTTGAGTGTAATATTGAACAGACAGAAAATGCTATGTTGGCAATGACAGGCAAAGCAATAACATGAGACAGTCAGGGTGTCTAGCAAATTAATCTTTTGAAATTCCCTGACTTTTCCAGGTTTTCCCTGACAATTAAAGCTGAAATTCCCCGACCACGGTAGAGGTGGTTAAATATGTAAAACCATTACAACAAAAGGCATTGAGCACAGTGAGGATCATTTCGCACGGGCTTAATCTAACTTGCATATTCCGGAATATTCGCGTTTGTCCAGTCCGGAATCAACGAGCGCTTTCTTGCCGCCAACATCGTCAGTGAAGAGCTAGGCCACTTCCGGAAACACGATGAAAACATGACGCTCAGACACACACGTCAATAACCGAATGGCAACGTGGCCGCCAGATGCACTTTCGGATACTTTCGGCTTGAATTGGAAGGGGGTCTATACGGCTTTCCGATTTGTTACTAACCTAGTAGCTCTAACTCGATCTAGCCTAGTGCCGCGCTCTCAATCCAATCCAATCTCAGGTGTGGACTGGATTTGTCGGCTCTTCTCTTTGCATCGGGTAGCACACTCTACATCGAATGAGCAGAGGTCGCGCTCCGCTCTAAGCAGCCCCAAGTCCACAAGTCTTCGCTCAAAGCACTCGATGGCATTTCCGGCTCATTTCCCCTGACTGGGCTCGCTTTTGACAATATCCTTGACAATTCCCTGATTTTTTCCGGTAATTAAAATTTCCCTGACCATTCCCGGTTTTCCCGGTCGCTAGACACCCTGGACAGTAGACAGTGCAAAAAGCTTCCTGCCCGGGAATGGTGACGTTCTGGGCCGTCCTTATTGTATCAGGGACTCGCAGCGCGCTACACAGCTCCGTTAAGTCCATCTGCTCAAAACGAAACTACTGGCGGAAAGCTTCACTATCTATGTCGAGCACATCCTAGTAGCCTCGCCCGGACCTAAACCTCTGCGGAACGGGTTACTCCATATTCAGAAAGGAGAGTTCTTCGATTTCGTCCCACCTCAAACACGCTAAGGCCAAGGGATCCTCGAAAACGCACGTCGCCATGGCTCAAGTTGGTCACTCGCTCGACTCGCCCACGCCCGTGCCACCCGTGCTTCCTATGGCTTCCCGTGACAAGCCACCGGGGGAGACTAGATTAGCTTGTCTCTACTTGGCTAGATGTAGCTTGCTGCTGCATTTCTGTAATTTCTGCAACTTATAAAACTTAATTGATGTTTTTTTAATTGTATTAAGTGTAAGAAGTGTTATTTTTCCTTCAGTGAAACACCCTTCTTTTAATTCGTTATTTTTTTTTTATTTTGGAAAGTGCAAATCGTTTCCACTAGGGAGCGGCCCAGCGCCTCAAGCGACCGTTTCGGATGTTTCGTCTTCAAAATGGTCTACTAAATGCGCATTCCTCTTCTGTGTATCGGAATCGTATGGTTATCATATTGTTATAGGGTATCGTTATAGGAAGGATCTACTAAAAGTCTCTATTACCTACTATTCTTCTATTCACCGCAAGAACCGTAGTGAAAACAGTCGGGCTCCTCGTGGGTGAATGCGCATTTCTCGTTTATGTGGAAAATATAACTATAGGTGGGTGTATTTCGGGTAAGATCTGTGTTATAATATCAAGACGAACGCGTTTTAGACGCCAAGAGCACGGTTTCTTCCTACAACCAAAGCTTCTAAGAACTACTTTGCGCAGCGCTGGAACAATGTGCAAAACCTACTTTTCTGTTAAGGTTGCAACACGTACATATGAAATTGACTCAGCTCGGATCGAATACGAGTACAGTGTCAGCGTTCGGCGAGCATTCGATGTCAAATTATTACAATCTTCGTGTAAAATAAATGTCGATGACCAATGCTGCGGGATAGGGTTTTGAAAAAAATTGCGATGGCGTAGCTCGGCTATGCCAGGATATACGTAGCGTGAGCTTATGCACACAAAATGAGAGGCGCTATCCAGCGGCTCCGGTGCAGCGTCAGACTTGGCTACTGCGCAACGGAGGCGCACAGCTGGGCACGCGGCGGCGCCAGTGCGTCTGTCGTGGCTATGACGTCACTCCTCTGGAATGCGCAGACCGGCGAGGCGGACGCGGCGGCGGCGGCTCCGGTGCGCCAGCTATGCGCCGTGTGAAGTCACTGCTCCTTGCGCATGCGCAGCACAGAGCATGGCTCATTATGCGAGCCACGCGAAACTGCTCAACCTCGGCCAGTGTAGCTCACTCTACAAAACTGTCTACTCTTGAGCGACGGAGCGTATAAAGGAGTAGGAGACGGCAGTCTTGGGACGATGAAAAACGAGCGACACTGCACACGAACAATGTGTTTAATGCATCCTGTGCGCCGAGAAACTAAGGGAAAAGAGGAGACGAGCGCGCAGTGGGACATCATAACGCCGAGTTCTGGTTGGAATGATTAGTGGACAGATCAAAAACTAACTGCCTTTCTATTGACTGTACTTGTCGAGCGCGTTCGGATGCAAGAGCCAATCGCCGGACGCCAGCGTTCAGCGTTCCAACGCGTTCGACGAGTGGAGTGGAGAAAAAGGCAGCTCGACTTGCGTCAATCCTCTAATCGTTCCAATCAGAGCTCGGAGTTCTGAAGTCCCCGCAGGCTCTCGACTCTTCCTCTCTCTTATTTTCTCGGTGAATTCTTCGAATCTGGGGCGACGCGGCGTTTTTCAGGCTTTGGTCCATACAACGTCTTTGATGGCCTTCAGCCGCCTGAATCTTCCGTCACCACACAGGTTGGCGAAGTCGTCGTACTCCAGGTCGAAGGCGGCGATTCCCGATCCGCTGCTTTCCAGGTAGTTGGCGTAAAAATGCTCCGCCTGAAAGGACCACAAAGCCCGGTGGGGTGATCAGCACTTCAATCTACGGTGCCTGCAGGAACGCGTGTCCCACCGGTAAGTTCAGCGTCCCATTCCGCCCATGAAACGAAAGTTGTCGCGAAGTGGCTATAAAGAACGTCAAAGAATGCGGAGTATCATGCTGTCGGATGTCGCGATTCTGGCGGTTCCACGTAGAAGTCTCGGAAAAAAGCGCGAGGGAACGCGACTGTCGCTGTCGTTGTGGTGCCTCAGTTCCTGGCTGCCCAAGCTTCTGCAAACTGTGAAGCAGGAGAGGCACCTGCACCAGAACGGGCGTCTTTTAGATCGAGCACCACTGTTGTAAAATCGCCAAGATCGCGGCCAGCGACAGTACGAAACTTGTATGACGGCACCACGAAGAATGAAATATACAAGCTTTTTTTGGACACCGTAAACACACCAGTACGAACTCATTTCAGTCACTGTACTTCAGAAAACTACCTCCTCAATTATAGCCATTACCACTAGCATCAGCACCCCAAAAATAATTGAGTAGTCTAATTCAATTATAATAAATAATAATCTCTAAATGTATTTTCACTGTTGTATCATTTGTAATTGTGCAGTCATGTTTTGGTAACACAAACCCCGTTAATAAGTGCATCTCGCTATGTAGAATGCATTTTTGAAGACGAAGTTGGCAAATACAAGCGTTTTTGTGCAGTTATTTTGAGAAAACATACAGATAACGGATGCCTTATTGGGGAACATTGATATCCGTATCGACGAGGCATGACTGTTTTATTACATTCTAATAAAATGAATCGTTGTAATTGAGTTACTTTTAAAACTCAGTAAACCAAAGCACTGGGCCGAGATACAGGACGTTGCAACGGCGTCTTTTAATGCAAGCCTATACTTCGACTGAGCTTTGCTCTATCCCTATAATAGATCACTCATGTGAATATAAGAAGATCTGAATATTTATTCTATGCTATTAGCAAATCTAGCCCAGCGCTTGCCTTTCGCGGACGCAGGAAGAGCCAGAATAAAAAGGACGTCAGCGAGTACTCTAAGGCTTGTTGCCGCTGTTACTGCAATGTTCTTTCCTGCCTGATTGTGTAGAATGTTGTTTTAACGAAAAAAACAACAACAACATTAGTGCATTAAAACATAAATTGCTTTTCTGCTCTGCAAAAGCTTTGCACGAATGTACCACTATGTATTATTTATAGAAGACTTCTCGAACATTAAACACTTCTGGATTGTGGCTGCAGACTGAATCCGTGCTTAACGGTCCCCGGCTACCAGTGCTAAGCTCTTGCGTACAGTTTACGGAAAGAGATTATTCCATCCCGAAGCCGGAGAAAGCTGATGGCGGAACGGCGCTTCCAGCTATAAATAAATTTCTCTCTCTCTCTCTCTCTCTCTCTCTCTAACCGTACTTGATGAACTGAATCTATGTCTTACGAAGCCCCCGAAAGCTAAAATAAACGGCGGAGTCAGGTTTTAAACTGTTCGCCTCCCAACGTCCGGTCGGGTGTGCTAACCACTACACAACTGCACCTTGGCTTTCTCGCGTTTCTTATCTGCCTTATTAATTCACAATCATACAAAATATATCTAAACAGAGGTGTTCTGGAAGCACACGTCGCCGCGTGGAACGCCATACGACACTTTCTGGCATGCGGTTCAAACTTGTTGTGTTTCAGAAATACTTACACTATTTTTCTCGTCATCGTGTACATGTAGTATTCTTGTTTGGAAAGCTTTAGAAACACGGTATCATTATCCTTCATGAGAAGCAAGCGCCATGTTTTTTTAATATATCACGGGCTTTTTTCATTATCGTACGGCGGTCTCCAAAGAGGAAATAGTCGAAAATCTCGTGATAATTGAACCGCACTTGGTCAAATAAATGAGTGTCTTACGAAACCCCCCAAAGCCAAAATAAACGGCAGACGCAGGACTTGAACTTTGGAACTCCAAATGTCTCCTAATATCGGGTAGGGTGTGCTAACCACTACACCACTCCACCTTCGCTTTCTGACGTTTTCTATCTGTCGTACTAATGCCAATAAACGAAATGTATCCAATTAGAGGTGTTCTGGAAGCACCTCTGGTGGAAAGCCCGTGATATGTTTAAAAGCGTGGCTCTTGATTTTCGCAGATGATGATGATACCGTGTTTCTGAAGCTCAGATGTACACGTGAAGAGACAACGAGTGTAATTATTTCTGGAGCACAACGAGCATGAACCAACTGCCAGAAAGCGTCGTACCGCGTTTCACGCGGCGACGTGTGCTTCCAGGACACCTCTGATTGGATACATTTCGTTTACTGCGCATTAATAAGACAGATAGGAAACGCCAGAAAGTCAAGGTGCAGTGGTGTAGTGGTTGTAGAGGTCGCAAGTGGCGCCTCTCACTTTTTTCGTTGCTTGCCTATATTATTGCGGGATTGAATAAACTCACTTTATTTGCGGTGGGAACGCGATGCGTCTGCGTGCCATCCGAGTCCGCAACTTGGTGTCAGAAGCGGTCACGATAGCAGTGGCGCAACGCTCGCCCGATCGCTCGCCCGATCGCTCGCTCGCTCGCTCGACAGGGCCGGCATGACTACGCAGCAGGAGACAAGGCTTAGCGGACAGCCACTCGACAGTCCCCACGCGTCCCTCCCGTTACCGTCTCCGTTCGCCTTTGCGAACCCCAACACCTGGGAGCAATGGATTACGGTCATCGAAGACTTTTGCTTCGCTTCGGGACTACACTACGCCGGCGGCGAAGTCCAGGTAAGGACTCTTATCTATCTGATGGGCTCCCAAGAGGCTTGGCGCGTACTGGAGACGTTCGGCCTGTCTTCGGAAGCACTACTGTCCTTCGACGCCGTCAAAGAAGCCTGCACACGCCACTTCATGCATTCTACCAACAAGGCATACGCAAGCGTCATGTTTCACCACCGAATGCAAGAACCCGGCGAAAGCGTGGACGGGTTTTTCACGGGGCTCCGGTCGTTCGTCAGAAATGCGGTTACGCGTCGACGGCAGTTGAAGACCGACTCGTCAGGGACCGCTTCGTCGTGGAGCTTCGCGACAAGGAACTCGTCGACAAACTTTGCCGAAGTCCCGAGCTCTCGCTGGATGAAGCCCGCCTCTAGGCTCGTGTCCACGAGGAAGCCGGGCGCGCACGTGACACGCTCTTCGCCGAGTCTCTTCCCGGTCACGTGGTCGGCCAGATACGCAGGAATGACTCCGAGGATCGACAACGCTTCGGGAAAAACCAACAGCGCAAGAGTGCACGCACTGACAAGCACGGGGCCACCAATAAGCATGACGGCGACAACCCCTGCAGTTACTGCAGCCGCACCACTCACCCCCGTGTGAACTGCCCAGCACGGGACGCCAAATGCAGCCAAGCAAGCGGAAAGGTCACTTCGCAGCAGTTTGCGAACAGCGGAACCGACTTGGCTCTCTTCGGCTGCACGCGGTGACGCCGCGTCCCTTAGCCACGTTCACGCAAGTCTTTTTTGACGGTCACTTTGTGAATTTCAAGATCGACACCGGCGCCGAAGTCACTGCCTTACCCTAGACTTTTCCAGGCCTCCCTTTACAACTTCAACCTGCATAAGGCCAGCTCACGGGACCTGGAAACCACGTGTTGACCGTTTTGGGCACGTTCCACGCCACTCTCGCGTGGAATGGAACATTGACAGTCCAGCGCATCTACGTGCTGCCAGCATCGATCACGCCCTTACTTGGCTTCCCCGCAATCCAGGGCCAGGGCGTCGTCCGATTCGCAGGGGCTCTCACTAGCTCCGAAGGGCCACAGAAACGCTTGCCTCTTTTTCGAGACTTCTTCGACGGGTTGGGCAAACTGCGAGAGGAGTACGTCATCCGTCTTCAACCCGGGACACGACCCTTTTCATTGAGCACGCCGAGAAGGGTTCCCCTTCCACTCCACGACGCTGTCCGGAGCGAGCTCGCGAAACTTGAAGCCGACGGGGTCATTTGCCGTGTTGACGGCCCCACGGAGTGGTGCTCTGGTATCGTCGTCGTTCCGAAGCAGTAAGGCGACTACCGATATGTGTCTACCTGACCCGCCTCAACCAGGTTGTCCTGCGAGAGCGACACATACTCCCCTTCGTCGAGCACACTCTGGGACAACTTGGACAAGCCCAAGTCTTCTCCAGACTCGACGCAACGGCGAGCTTTCATCAGGTGAAGCTTGCAGAAAGCTGCCAAGAACTGACTATGCTCATCACCCCTGTCGGGCGATTCTGCTTCCGACGCCTCCCCTTCGGCATCTGCACTGCACCGGAATACTTCCAGTGACAGATGAGCCGCGTCCTGGAAGGCCTCGAGGGTGTGGTAAATATGAACAACATCTTGGTCTTCGGCAGCACTCAGGCTGAGCACAACCGTTGTCTGAACAACATCTTGCAGCGTCTCTAGGCAGCCGGAGTTAAGCTCAACCGCACCAAGTGCGTCTTTTCGGCACGCGAAGTCACGTTTCTGGGCGTCACGGTCAGCGACAGAGGAATCAGTCCCGACCCGGAGAAGATCAAAGCGCTCGCAGATCTCGAGACTTCCTCCGACGTCAGTGGAATGCGACGACTGCTGGGAATGGCCAACCACTTGGGACGTTTTCTTCCCCACTTGTCGGACACGACAGCACCCCTCCGGGCTCTTTTTCAGAAGACTAGTACATGGATTTGGGGGCCTGCACAGCAGCACGCTTTCTAGAAACTGAAAGGGCTGCTCAGCTGCAACGCCTGTATGGCCGGGTACGACCCGCTACCCCACGACTGTGTCTGCCGACGCAAGCTCCTACGGCCTCGGAGCGGTTCTCCTACAGCAACAACTCTCCGGAGAGCAACGTGTGGTAGCATTTGCAAGTCGTTTACTCACTCCGACGGAGTCCAAATACACCCAGACCGAAAAAGAGACACTTGCCGTGGCATGGGCTGTTGAACGATTTCAGCAGTTTGTGCGAGGTATCCAGTTCGACGTCCATACTGATCACAAGCCTCTAGTCACACTTCTGGGCAACGCCGAGCTAGAACTCGTCTTTTCTGCGGAGGAGGCTCCTTCCCTTCCAGTTCCGGGTACTCTACGTCCCTGGGAAGCTTATCGCCACCGCCGATACCCTCTCCCAGGCTCCAACTACTACGTAGGTTGCCGGTTTGCAAGTCGACTCCCTCGATGTAGAGCGCTTTGTGAACAACATCGTGAAAAGATGGCAAGACCTGACTGCTCCGGGTCTTGAGCAACTGCGCAAACACCAGGAAGACGACGGAACCTGCATGGACTTGGCTCGCCTCTGCGAGCGTGGGTGGCCGCGGCTAGCGTCGCAAGTTCTAGCCCATCTCCGTTGCTCTTGGAGCACGAGGAGCAACATCAAAGTCTGCGAGGGGCTGCTGCTCTACAACAACCGGATCCTGGTTCTTGCAGTGCTCCAATGTGACATGCTGGCCAGACTGCACAAGGTCCACCAGGGGACTGGCCGTTGTAAGGCACGGGCGCGCGAGTCCGTGTGGTGGCCGACCCTCAACTCGGAACTGGAACAACTGGTTGCTGGCAGAGTCATGTATACAGAGAGTTTGGTCAACGGGAGGCGCAGGCAGAACCAGGGCCTGCAACAGACGCAGAAAGTGGGCTTGGCATGCTCTCTTGGCCAACTAGAAGCCGAAAAAAATCCCCTAGCGGTAGTAGCGAGAAATAGATTTGGTCGTTTTAATAAGCGCGTAAGAGCTAAATGTCTCCCCCATGTGTGTTCATGGTATTTTCAACCATGAATGGTTTCAACCTTTCATGGTTGAAAATAGGGTGCACGTGATGTTTCGATCATGATCATGCAGAATGATGTATGAAACGAATGCGCCGCTCAACTCTGTTTTGTTCGCAGAGTGTATGACCGCTCGGAAGGCAGGTTCCCAGCCCTCGGCGCTTGGCGTACGGAATATGTTGATCGTTCCGCTAGTCGCACGCTTCCACCATGATTTCGGATGACCGTGATTGAAACATCATGTGCACCGTATTTTCAGTCACCGAAAGTTACTCTGATGCACTTATCAGGTTTCTTTCTCGCGACCACCGCCAGGGTATTATTTCCGGCTTCTGTTTGGCCACATTCGAATTCGTGAAGATGCCCTGGAACACGTCCAGCCCGCTTTCTGCCAATGACGCCTCCTCATCTGTCTCCTATACTTCCCAACGAATGGCCAAACTCTCTACATATACGGCTCTGGTGGCTGGCTGCGAGACCTGTGCACAGACGCGGATAGACCGCCACGAGCCGCTCATGGGCTGCCAGGCCCCAAGCAGGCCCTGGTTCCGGGCGGGGTCTGAACTGTTTCAGCAAGGTGGACGCCACTACCTCCTGGTGGGAGATTACTACTCGAGCCATCCAGAGGTAACTACCCTGTCATAGACGTCCTCCTTGGCTGTGATAGCGGCGATAAAGACTATTTTCGCACGCTTCGACATTCCCACTGTCGTCGTCTTTGACAACGGGCCACAGTTCTCCTCAAGGAATTTCGCCTCCTTCGCGTCTTCCTATGGCTGTCACTATGTAACCAGCAGCCCCAGGTACCCGCAGGCAAACGGAGAGGCTGAACGCATGGTGCGGACAGTCAAGAGCCTGCTGACCAAGACGAAGGATCCCTACCTGGCCCTGCTCGTCTGTCGCGACATCCCGAGAGAAAGTGGATGGATCCAAGCACAACTT
Organism: Ixodes persulcatus; assembly: GCA_013358835.2. Taxonomy (NCBI): domain Eukaryota; kingdom Metazoa; phylum Arthropoda; class Arachnida; order Ixodida; family Ixodidae; genus Ixodes; species Ixodes persulcatus. The sequence goes on from JABSTQ010002834.1 coordinate 136,260, forward strand.
TTGATGGGGAGAAGGCTGCAGACCACAGTGCCGAAGCTCGAGGAGGCTCTGATCCCTCAATCGCCTCCAAGGACGCTCTTCTACCAGCAAGACTCGTCTGCCCGACGCCAACAGGCGCAGGACTACAACAGGCGCCACGCCACTCGTCCACTCCGCCCGCTGTCTCAGGGCGAAGATGTTTAAATCGCGGATGTTCCGGGAGCTGCGCGTGTCCTGGGGCCAGAAAGACGACCTCGCTCGTACGTTGTACAGACGCCAACAGGCATGCTTTTGCGGAACGGCCGCCATCTGGTTCCATTCACACCATCCCAGCCTTGTGGGCAACCTGGGGATTCCAAGCGTTTGGCCCAGGTTGCCCCTCCGACAATCATGAGTGGTCATCTTCACCACGATGGGGCCAAGGGCAACTGGCCACGCGAGCGGCGTTCCGCCGCTGATAAAGGGCCGTCGCAGCGTATGCGCGGGGGCTGTTGATATCGCGGCGCAGGCGATAGTGGTCATTAAATGTTTACGTGTTGTTCAACCGGTGTGTTGTGTCATTCCTTGAGACGCTTAGCAGCAAAGGAAATCCCACACCGGCGTCCAGACGTGATATGCTGCTCGTCTGGGAGGATGGCCGCGAACTGGGTTCGTTCTTGCTTTTTACGTGGTCCATTTCGCGTTCCTGAGTTTGCTCACATTTGAGGGGGCGGTTTTTTACAAGTCTAAGTTCAGTGACCTGCGGAAGCCTTCACTACAACAGGATGCCGTCTACAAAGGACGCCGACAAAAACGTGAGTGAGGCCGACCTTTTGACGCTCGGCGCACTCGCGGATAACGCCGCCAGCGACATTAAATTAGACGCTAAGCCTGCAGTCTCAGTCCCGGCAGGCGCATCATCAGAGGGTGGTCTAACAGAACTAAGAGTGGCCATGACCATGCTTCTTCAGTTACAACGAGAGCAGATGATGCGCTCAAGCCTCGCTCCTGCTGCTAGCCCGCCCCCAGGGGACTACCTAAGGCTCTCGCTTAGCGTTGAAGATGAACCAACACGCCCAAACCTTTTCCCTTCTGAAGTGTATTTCTCGCTTAGCGTTCCGGTTTTTTCGGGGTACGCAGATAGGAAGTCAGTCGCGATGTTCATCTCGGAACTGCGGGACTACCGAGCTGCGTCGGGAATTGACGACGAAACCATTCTCACCCGCCTTATGCCGGTTGCACTGACAGACAGTGCAGCACTGTGGAGGCAAAGACAAACTAAACTCACAAGTACGTCAGATTTCGAGGCGCGATTTAGCACGGAGTTCCTGCCTCCGGATTACAGCATGCGGATTAGGAACGAGCTGCGCGCGCGCACACAGCACCCGTAAAGGCTGAACTCCATGGGACGAATTATGTGACGAATAACTGGCGAACGCCGCCCGGCGGCTTTTGCTCTGCGCGTGGAATCAACACAGTGGCTGCTACGTCGCGCGCAAAGCGAGCGTGCCGTCGGGCGGCGTTCGCCAGTTATTCGTCACATAATTCGTCCCATGGAGTTCAGCCTTAAGAGTCACTCATTGAGTTTGTAAGGGCTCTGCAGCACCTGTACTATATCGCCGACGCCGCGGCGCCAGACGCGGAGAAAGTAGAACGCACCATCCGCCAAAGCCACCCGCGTTTTCATATCCATCTCAGGGGACGCACCTTTAAGAATTGAGACAAGATGGCATGGGAGGCGATCACCATTCAGAATGACATCCTCGCCGAACTAAGATACCGCCCCCCTCCACCGGAGAACATGACCCTGGAACCATCATTTGCGGGGTATGGAAACGCATGTGTACACAAAGTCGCGAGAGAACTAGACGATTCCAACCAGGCGTCTGTCCCCCGAACCCTAGATCCTCCAGCATATGAATCACGGAGGCGCAGCGGTTATGAGGGCATACATTCACAACTCTACAGCCCCTCCATTGGTCAAGATGAGTTATTGGCCTCTGGACCGCTAACGTGGAGCTCGGGAGGGTCAAGAAAGAGCGGGACACCGCACGAAGCCGACGGGCGGGCCACGCCCCTTTGTTTTCGATGAGGCCAGCCAGGACACATACACCGGGACTGCAGCGAACGGCAGCGGCCGCCTCAGACACATTGAAACGGCTACGGCCGGCGGTGGTAAGAAATTTCTACTCTCCGCCGGCTGCGCCGAAAACACAATCCACAAGATCGAGCCGCCGCAGCCGCCTCCGGGATTCCCGGAGGCTCACACGGGCTCCGGTGTCGGACTATTTTCGTCGACCCTCGGTGGCCCTCTATCAATTTCTCTCTGTCATAACACTCCCCGTTGTGAGGGGCGTGTCTGCTTCCGCATCGACACCCGGCGCCCAGCTCACACCGTTCGCGGTCTTGAGACTCCCGGCGTGTCTGCTCTCGCATCGACAACGGGGCGGCCAGCTCACAACACTTTCCGTCATGATACTCCCGGCGTGTCGACTTTCGCATCGACACCCGGGCGCCCAGCTCACACTGTTCGCGGTCTTGAGACTCCCGGCTTCTCTTTTGTACCGACATCCGGGCGGCCAGCTCATAACACTCTTGGTCGTGAGACGCTCGGCGTGTCTGATTCTGCATGGACACCCGGGCGCCCAGCTCACACCGTTCGCGGTCCTGAGACTCCCGGCGTGTCTGCTTTTGCACCGACACCCGGGCGACCAGCTCATAACACACTTCATCGTGAGACTCCCGGCGTGTCTGATTTTGCATGGACACCCGGGCGACCAGCTCACAGCGTTCGCAGTCCTGAGACTCCCAGCGTGTCTGCTTTTGCACCGACACCCGGGCGGCCAGCTCACAAAACTTTCCGTCCTGAGACTACCGGAATATCGACTTTCGCATCGACACCCGGGCGCTTCGCTCCCACCGTTCGCGGTCTTGAGACTCCCGGCGTGTCTGCTTTTGCACCGACACCCGGGCGGCCAGCTCACAACATTCTTGGTCATGAGCCTCCCGGCGCGTCTGCCTTTGCACTGATCCCCGGGCGAACAGCTTCCACTGTTCCCGGTCGTAAGGTACCCGAAGCAACTGCATTTGAGTTGAACCCTAATGCGATTCCCATTCAGACAAAGGTCGGCCCGTCAGATTCTGGCCCGTTCCCTAGCGTCACAGCCGCGTTGAAGTTCTCAACAGCAAGGATGGTCGCTCTGGATGGCCGGACACTAATGGATTCGCACCAGCAGATGGGGGTAGAAACAGCCTCTCTAAACGAGAAACCGACAGTGTTCATCCCAGCTGTGAGTAGAATCGAAGCTACACCCAAATCTCTTAAACCTCGTATGACTGTGAATGTACTAGGTACCCAGTGGCCGCTCTTTTAGATACTGGTACTAACCTATCGCTTATTGGGGATGCTGTATTTGCGGAACGTAACAAGACAAGGATGCATCTCCGGTCAGCAAACGTGAAATTGCAAGTAGCGTCGTGGTTCGTACTGCCGGCTGCCGGCGCAGTCAGGTTACGAATTTCCTTTCATGACAGAAAGCGAAGACAACGGTTCTTGTACCTCCCTGGACTGCCAGTGACCATGATCCTTGGGAGAGATTTATTGCAGCGAAGCGGGTTTCGCTAGACTTCGCCCAAGCTGGATATTGGTTGGGAGGCGAAACGAAATTAACGCCGTTTACCAGACGGCAGGATTGTATTCGCGGTCAAGCGTTCCCGTTAAACTTTGCCGGGCAGATGTCTTTACTTCTGGACAGCGTGCTGGAGGCCGTGCAAAAGTGTTCCGGAGAAGACAACCAGAAGCAGCTCCAGCACCTGCTGGAACCCTTATCACCGATGTTCACGGAAAGACCTGAAAAAACCGATCTCCTGCGGCACCGCATTGAAACCAAGGATGCACCTCCGCGGAGGAGAAATCCGAGATCCATAAGTGCTCACAAGCGCGAACTTCTTAATGAAGCGCTATTGGAAATGATCGACACAGGCGCACTACGTCAGTCAAAAAGCCCATGGGCTTCCCCGGTGGTCATTGCTCCAAAGAAGGGCGGCACAGCAAGGCTTTGTGTTGATTACAGGTGCCTAAATGAAGTGTCAGTCAGAGACAGTTACCCGTTTCCCAGTATTTCCTCAGTAATGTATGCCCTTGGAAACGCAACTCTTTGCACAATCCTCGATTGCAGCCGTGGATTTCTGCAAATCGAAGTTCACCCGGTTGATGTAAAGAAGACCGCATTCATTTGCCACAGGGGATTGTTCGAATTCACTCGCCTTCCCTTTGGTTTGTCCAACTCTCCCGCCAGCTTTCAACGCCTAATGGACGTTGTCCTCGGTAACGCGACGTACGAGTATGCGATGGCGTACATGGATCACGTGGTAGTGTATTCACAAACATTCGAGGAGCATCTCGTGCACCTTTAGATCATACTCGAACAAATGCGTCAGGCCGGCTTTATGATACATCCAGATAAAGTCCAGTTGGCATCGCCTGTAGTGAACCTTCTCGAATTTGTAGTAGACAACGCAACGCTGCGCCCGAATGAAGATAAGCTTCGCGCAATAACGGGGTACCCACCCCCTCATGACGTCAAAAGCCTGCAGAGATATCTCGGGATGATTGCGTTTTATAGAGATTTCACTCCGCAATGTGCTGAGATAACGGAACCTCTGAACCAATTCCTTCGCAAAAAAAAAAAAAGAAAAACGAAATGGCGCTGGGGCAACAGCAGCAAACCGCAATTCGTGTCTTTCAAGGGCTACGACTAAAAACGCGTGTCTAAATCTGCTCGATTTGAATCGTCCGTTCATCTTGCAGACCGACGCAAGCGATTACGAGCTAGGAGCAGGTCTTCTGCAGGAACATGACAGCGTTCTTTGTCCCGTAGCTTTCGCCAGTTATACGCTAACTGGAGCGGGGCGAAACTACTCAACAACCGAAAAACAGTGTCTTGCAATTAGTTTTGCGCTTGAGAAGTTTGACACCTACCTTGACGGCGCTTCGTTTTTGCATTCAAATTGACCACATGGCTCTCTCTTGGCTCAAAGGGTTTTAAAACCCTGAAGGACGACTCGCTCGATGGGCCCTTTCGC
>JABSTQ010002835.1:0-23811 GCA_013358835.2 Ixodes persulcatus
GATAGGTCCTCTCGTCCGAGGATGTGTGATCTGTTTATTTAATCAATTAGTAATAAAGCCCGCTGTTGCTGTAGCCTGTGCATTACTTGCCTTGATGTCCCATCCCACCATTCTAGTGCATTTGATGCTGAGTGCATACCTTCTGCAGCGTTTATTTTGCACTACCCAATTTGTTCTCCAAGAACAGCTATGAATGACCACCAGTATGGTGACATGACATCATGTGCAAGCTGAGCATACAGTAGAGCATTTACAAAATGAATGATCAGTTGAAGCCACTGGACCTATGTTGCATGCACGACAGGATCTATCTATCCAGCTGCAATTGGGTAAATAAAAAAAAGAAAAATTGAAGTACAAGTACAGTGAAATCCGTTTAGAACGAACCCACGTACAGCGAATTATTGTCGATATCGAACTCGAGGAACATTTAAATAAAAATGCATGTAAAAAGTATGTTTTATAACGAACAACATATTGGCTATATCAAACTTTTTCCCCCAGGGAAGGCTTCTAAAAACGCTCACAGAATCGTCTTCTAGCCTGTCCCTTCCCCTAAAAAAGAAGTGGGAAAGAAAGTTTCAGAAACTCAAGTTGCAAACAAAATTGAGCAAACAGAAGCGATTCAGAAGTGGAGAAAGGTAAAAAAATACACTCTGCACGCCTGCACAGAAAAAAAAAAAACTTTTCAACATAAAGCGTTTGCCCACAAAGAGAAGCATTCAAAAGTGGAGATAAGCTAAAAAAACAAACTCTGCACGCATGCAAAAAAACCAAAATAAGCATTCCACCGCGTTGTTACAAGGCGGAAGTGAAGAGGTGAGAAAGAAAGAAAAGGTCTCGCCTTACTAAGAACTCATCTTGGAAGTTCCTTGTAAATGTTTTTTGCTATATCAAACTGATTTTAGCATTTAGTTCTGTTTGCTATAAACGGGTTTGACTGTACCAGACCGTTTTCAATGTGCTGCCAAATTTTTTAGGAACACCAGTCAGAATTAGGACGGCAGCAGCAATCTTTGGTTGTGGGAATCATCTTTGCAAACAAAAAATGTTACAAAATCTTGCAAATTCCAAAATATAAAACTTTTTAAATAATTGCCGTTACTTGTAGACGTGATGTTTTGGGAGTATTCACTTATCTTTCCCTTTATAGTTTTGTTCATGGGTACAAGGGTGACATGTGGGGAACTAAGTCCATGTTGCTGCAGTTCAGTGAGGTCAACAGGACCAATTGGTCCCTGACCCCATACTTGTAGTGTGCCTACTCTATAAGATAATCTCCACTCATTTACTCTGAAAATGGTGGATTGACAGGAGTGAGGGAGGGTTTTATCGACATTGGGAGAAACCAGAAAGACCCCAATTTGGATCTGGCCTTGTTTAAGGAAACCCCAAGTCACGGGAAGAAGGCTTCGTCTGCAGCCTTCTCATTGCGTGTGCCTGGAGCACAGCCCCCGCAAGACTGTTTTGCGAGGCCACTTCTTTCAGAAACTACGCCTCTTGTTCCGATTCTTTCTCTTACTAGTACCTGGACGTTTTCCCGGCATTCAAGTTGCGTGCACGTTTCCCGAATTTTCGGGAACCCTGTGTCCCATTTTCTTTAGTATAAGCCCCTTCGACCATTTCACTTGGTTGAAAGGAGCATGGAACCTCCACATTTGGGACAATTTCGACAGTACAGCCCACCGAAACTGTCCAAACGTTGAGGGCGGCCCGTTTGTCGTCAACTGTCGGGAATCGGGCGCATGCCCTTTAATACTTTTACAAAACCCTTCGACTATGTCGGAGTGGCCGGATGTACGTAGGTGGCACTGCGGTCAAATGTAATAGCGCCATTCGGAGAGCTCTTAGTAGAATGCTCTACAATCGCCAATCTTTTTTTGTACGTCGCCAGGTATTGGCATTGAAAAACGCCAGATCTCTGGGTAGAAAGTAACCCAAATTCGAACCAAAGTAAACCCAGAAAACGCAGAACAAACCTTTTTGTGATCCTTTGCACACTTGTACACACACTCCCCTGGCCTTGCTTCATGCGGTCGCAGTTTTCGGGGGACATTGTCCCGCACCACCAACCTTGTCAGCACCTACCTTTGCATGTATTTGGTCTTATTTGACTTTGCACGTATAGCATTGGTGGTACGAGGCTCTAAAAGCAATGAAAACAGATACCACGGCACAATGCCAATGTGTCCCGATGGGCAAAGTCACCTTGGGCTGCACTTTGTTTGTAGTTCGCAAACAATCCCCCAGAGGGCGCCCGTTACTAGAAAATAGATTTAATAAGGTCATTGGGTTTTAGAGACAGCGAAGGAAAAGTGGATTTCAAGACAGTAGAGATTACCAAGCAAAGATTAAGTGAATGGTGGCAGAAAGCGAGAGAAAACTAGGCATTTTCTTATTAACTGATGGCAAGGGGGATTTATAGCCTCACTTTCTTTTCAGTACAGAGTGAATATAGTTTTCACATTTAAATATTCTAAGCTTAAAGGGTAAGACAAAATGGCTAGGTGGCGTAAGCTACCGCCCGATCCAAAGGGCTCAGCCGTATTCATCCATCCATCCATCCATGTCAAAAGGGTCTAGCCGTAACCATCCATTCATCCTTGTGAAGTCTCTCAATGTTTGTGCTCGTCTCGCAAGTAGCGTCAAATGTGCCAAAGCACGGGGCCCTCGGCCCTTGGAAGCTGTTGGCGGCGGAGCACTTGCTCGAGGCGCTATAGTCCGTTGCAACTCAAGAAGGTCGGGCGAGGGTAAGACAAGCCGGGGAGGAGGAAGCAGACGGAATGCTGGAGAAAAGAGGAGGAAATCTCCTTCTCTCTTTAGCGTTCCGTCTGCTTCCTCCTCCCCGGCCCGTCTTACCCACGCCCTACCTTCTTGAGTTGCAACAAATTATAGTCTCGCACGTTACCTTAACGATGGTCAGCGTTGCTAGAGAGGCGCTAATTCTATTGAGAGGCTCGCCCTACTTATAACATGGCATCTACCCACATCACACTCGACGACGGAGTAAAGTCCGGACTCTCGTTCCCTCCTCGCAGAGCTCCAACGTGGAGAATGTGGCGCCCCAAGTGCTGCGCCAGGTGTCGCGTGAGCTCTGCCAGCTGGTCAAGGAGCCCCCCGAAGGAATCCGGGTCTTCGTAAACGAGCAGGACGTGAGCGACATCGAGGCGTCCATAGAGGGGCCCCAGGGCACGCCCTACGCCGGGGGCATTTTTCGCCTGCGCCTGGTAAGGACCCTAATACTACGGTACCGGCTCAATGCTGCCGCCGGTAATCCTTTCCCAAAAGTAGGGGGAGGGGTCGCTCCGATGGGACGACGACGGACGTTACACAGGCCGGTCGCAGGTTCTCCCGCTGCTCCCCGTTGGCTCGGGGAAACTAGTAGACATTTGTGACGCAGCGAGCGTGGCTGTGACGTTTAATCTTCTTCTCGGAGAGAAACTGTCAAGCAAATACAACATAAGAGGGGAAGTCCTTTTTTCCCTCTTCTCTAACTGCCCTAGGCCCGCTTCAGATGGGGCAACTTTTTCAGCAATTTCGGTGTTGCTGGCGAGTTGTTCCCTAGCTTTCCTTAGTGCGACAGCTCGGACGTTTGAAGAGGCAGCAGCCAATTGGGGATGCAATACTTTCACGGGACACCCCCATGGCGGTGACGAGGACAGCGAAAGACTTGGTTCTGATTTGAAATCAATCTTTTTTTAAGGAAGAGCCATTTCAGAAAGACGAGTCGGTATTCTCGACGCCATGTGAAGGCATAAAAACACATTTATAGCACGTAACTGCGCCTCTAAATAGTGCAAGAAAGAGGAAGTTTTGGAAACGATTGAGGACGCCGCTCCCGCGCGCGTCTCTCTCCGCCAGGTGTTGCCGAAGGACTTCCCGGCGTCTCCGCCTCGAGGCTTCTTCGTCACCAAGATCTTCCACCCGAACGTGGCGGTGCCCTCCGGCGAGATTTGCGTCAACACACTCAAAAAGGACTGGCGCCCCGACCTGGGCCTCCAACGCATCCTGCTCACCATCAAGTGCCTGCTGATCGCTCCCAATCCCGAGTCGGCACTGAACGAGGAGGCCGGGCGGATGCTGCTCGAGAGGTAAGCTCTGCCACGACTCGCTCGGTTCCGGAACTGCGGGCGGTTACCGTAAAACGTTGGGTATGCGCGCCGACGTCGCAATGGGCGGGCATACCCTTTCCTATTTGGGACGTCTGAATTTAGGCGGAGGATGTACCGCAGGGGCCCCCCCGCAGGGGGCACCTGTGAAAGCAGGTGTTTGGAAAATGGCGTCTCCACGGACCCCGAGCCCCGCAGGAGGCGTCTGCACCTTATGTGCTAGGCGCTTGGTGAGTAGAGTCACCACAGACCCCAGCCACGTGGGCCACCATACCCTCATGCAGGGGGCACCTACTTTAGTAGGTCAGGGTGTCTAGCTACCGGGAAAACCGGGAATTATCAGGGAAATTTTAATTACCAGGAAAAATCAGGGAATTGTCCGAGAAATTGTCAAAAAGCGAGCCGAGTCAGGGAAAATGAGCCGGAAACGCTATCGAATGCCCTGAGCAAAGACTTAAAGGGATGGTGAACCGAAATTTGGATTTCAGAAAAAACAATGCAGGACATGTAGGCGGGCGCTACAATCCCTACAACACTACTCGTAAGGCGATATCTCGAATGGACGGCCATATTTTTGGAAAAAGAGGTAGAGATTGAACCAGGCCGACGAGGCGCGTGACGTCAAGATATCTCGTTTCCTCCTCTCTTCGCTTCGCTCCCTCAAGGCGGCGAGGTGGAGAAGACGCGAGGTTGTTCCCTCTCCTTCTCGAAGAAACATGCCGTGAACATTTCTGTCAAATGCGCCTCCTTTTCTTGAAAAATACGGTCATCCGTTCGAGATATCGCTGTACAAGTGATGTTTTGGTGTTCGTAGCATCCCGTTCGACGCTTTTGCCACGTGTTTTGTGGAATCCAGATTTCGGTTCAGCATCCCTTTAACAACTTAGGGGGCAGAAAACTAGGCAATAAATTCTGCTTAGAGCGCAGCGCGGGCTCTGCTCACCCGATGTAGAGTGTGCTACCCGATGGAAAGGGAACAGCCGACAGATGCAGTCCAACCCTTGGATTGGATTGAGGGCGCGACACTAGGCTAGATCTTGTTAGAGCTACTAGATTTAGTAACAAATGGGAAAGCTGCAGATCCCAATCCAAGCCTTAAAGGACACATGCAAAGAAAAAAAACATTTTTTTTTAAACAGCTTAGATGGAAAAAGGATATCATAAAACAATTTTACAACGAAGAAAAAAAAATTTTAGAGGTATATTTATGGCGCTATACGAATTTGTAGTTTGCGCCCGCCGGAGCCGCCGCTGGTCACGTGGTAGGCCCATGCGCCGCCGCCCTGCGTCGCCGGCGCCGCAAAGCTACGCCGCCGCCGCACGCTGAGCATTGTACGACGCCGCTTCAACGCGTTTCTCCACACCGCCGTCGCCGCCGCCGCACAAGTTCGTGAGCTTCGGGGCGCCGCCGCCGTCATCTGACCAGCGCACAGGTCTATCACATCTGCTTGCGCTTTTTCAGGAGTTTCCTTTGGGCTCTAAAAGTTACTTATTAATCTTAGTTTTTTGTTGTACTTCAAACAAAGATGAATAAGTTACTTTTAGAGGTCATAGGAAGCTTCCGAAAGAGCGCAAGCACCACGTGACAAATATGGGCCCGTCACGTGATAAATAAGGGCCACTTTTCTGCGGGGCCCGCGGGCGCCAACTACAAATTCGTATAGCGCCGTAAATATAGCTCTAAAAATATTTTTTCTTCGTTGTAAAATCGTTTTATGATATCCTTTTTCCATCTAAGCTGTTTAAAAAAATGTTTTTTTTCTTTGCATGTGTCCTCTAAGCCGGAAGTATCCAAAAGTATGCATCAGGCGGCCTTGACTTGGCCATGCTACCATTCAGTTATTGATGTGTATGGTTGAGTGTCGTGTTTTCATCGTGTTTCCGGAAGTGTCCTCTTCACTGACAATGTCGGCGGCGAGAAAGTGCTCGTTTAATCTGGACTGGACAAACCCGAATATTTCGGGTTCGTCCAGTCCACGACCAGATTTCTGGTTTGTAGATTCCCAGAGTGTTGTTAAGGCTGTATGATCTGTTTTATTAACAAAGAATAGGCTGACCCTAACTGTGCATTTTAAGGTGCAGCAGAGGCTACAGGATGGGCACGACATTTGGTTTTGCTGGATTCCTAACCATGTGGGCATTGCAGGCAACGAGGCTAGATAAACTGTCCGTCTCTTCGCAAAATCTTCCCGTGTCATGTGTCCGCATCCCCCACCAAGACTTAAAAATGCCTACAAGACATGCAGTCTTGCGATCGTGGCTGTCCGAGTGGGATGCAGAGGTGAACAATAAGCTTCACACCATTAAGCCAGACCTTGGTACCTGGGAAACATCCTACAATAAAAATAGATTCCACGGGGTCCTCCTATGCTGCCTGAGAATCGGGCACACCTACCTTACTCATAGCTACCTGCTTATGGCCGATTCACACGACAGACTGATCCGCGGACGGATTGATCACGTGACGACATGTCTGCGGATCGTCCGTCTCCCAAGCGCATCCACACGAAGGACACGACGAGCAGACGCCAGCGAGGACGGACCGAACCTGTTCACCACCCCACAGTGCCACGAAACTCCAACATCGCACCGTGGCACCGTTGTCAAGAGAGAAATGGACGTTTCCTACCGCGATAATGAATCGTACGCCGCTGTTACGTACAAATCGAGACAAAACACCGTGATAGGCTTCGCGCGAAGCACCACAAGCTTTACTGACCCGAAGCATGAGAGTGACACAGGCGTGGTCCTGCTCGAGAAGGGTTCCGCGTAGAAGCGACAAAGTTCTGGGCTCGCGGAGGGGCGTTCGAAGATGCCTTCACGCACTCTGCGCTCGTGCACAACACTCAACTACACCACAGCCACAAGAGAGGTCTTGCTCGGTGAAATCCTGATTGGACGTGCAAAAATTATCGCGGCGTGCCGAGTTTTGACGGGAGCTTCTTGACGCGGACCCGGAGGAGTACCGGAACCTGCGTCGCGTCAGCCAGACAAAGTTTCTGCAGTTTCTTTCACACGTGGAACCAAGAAACGCGCGACAAAATGAACCAGCGAATGCACAAAACACAACGATGTGCCATTTTTGTTTTCATCGTCCAGAAACAAAACAAAAAAAGAGAACACAATGTACCGTTGCCAGACTAAACGCTTTTCAAGTCAATCTTCCGCCAAAGATCCGCGAGTGAAAAAGGCGCTCGACTTTATCAGTCCGCGCGTCCGCGGACGAGGCGCGGATCGCAGGAATCTGTGACGTGCCGGTCGCGTGGTACACGGTCCGCGGACGAAAATCGCGATTCGGTCCGTCGTGTGAATCGGCTATTACTGGTGAAGAACCTCCATCCTGTGAGCGCTGTGGTAAACCTTTGACTGTTCTTCATATTTTATTTCTTTGTCCTGGTCTTTGGCAGCAGCACAGATTCTTTTTTCCTGATCTTTTCGAGTATCGCATTCCATTTCACCCTGCCTTGCTACTTGGTGAGCGACCACTGATCTCATTCAAACGTCTTTTTGATTTCCTTGAAAATACCGGATTTTTAAACAAACTATAGAACTATTCCCCCATAGTTTAATTCTACTCACCCTTTTTTATTGACTTACCTTGTTTGGCACAGTATGGCCATTGATGCTCTTGCGCCATTAAAACCGCAAACAACAACAACCGCGGGCGCCCACCGTGACACCTTTCGATGGGACCGAGGGGCAACTATGCGTCGGCTGCTTCTCCACGACTGCAGAACGGTGAAGCCTCGTGCGCATGCGCCGGTGCAAAGCGGCAGATCTTGGTGCAAAGGCTCCGGCGCAAATTAGGTTCGACGAAGCGGCATGGCTGCTTTAAGAAATTGACGGGTTCCGCTAGACCCCTCTACTGCTCCTATGCCGTTTCGGCAGATCAAACCAGGCCGCATGCCTCGTCTGCATTTCTGCTTTTGAACAAAACAAATGCCCATCATGATTGTCGCTATTTGTTTGCACGGGTCTTGCTCGTAATTTTATGGTCGCCGCCATTTTTCCTTTTTGGCAATGGACTCTGTGGCACCACCTGTTGTGTCGGCGCGGAACACTTTCGACCTGCACATATTTTTCGATTTTTTATGTGTCATTCTTTGATTGTAAGAGTGCGTTACATCTGGCGAAGTGCACCATTTCTCGAAGATGGCGTATGGATCTCGCAAATAGTGCTAAACCTGCCGTCCACTTCTGAATCGGCGGGAAGTGCTCATTTGCTCACCGACACGCGCAAGAAAGAGCCGAAGGAACTCCCTTCCACACATGCAGTGTAGTGCTCTGTAATAGACCCTTTGCCAAAGTGTTCGCTATCCGGTCGCTGCAGCGGCAAATGTCCGCATCCGCTATTCTTTGGGCACATACTCTGAGCATGTATTGGACACGATGGCCGCATTGGCGTTTGGCGAAAACCCTGATCGAATAGCACCCTTTGTGACCAAGAAATGGCAACCGCCAGTGTTTCTTGACTCGGGTTTGTAAGGGGTCTTTTGGCATGAAATTTAGCGCTTAGGTCTTCTGTTGTTGTTTTTTTTTTTGCTTTTTATTGTTGAGACGTTTGCAATGTTTCTCGCTGCGGTGTGATCAATTTAATGGAACCCCATGATGACGATAACTCTCTCGGTGCCGGGTTGATCCCGTCTGCTGTCGCAGTGCACTAACTTTGTTCTGAGAGAGACAAGAACTACGGGACTTGGTCAAGCTCGATGCATCGATTGTGCCCTTCGCTCGCAACATCGAACATGTTTCTTTATTTATTTGTTACTGTACCCTCAGAGGGCATTGGAAAGGATGAGGTAACTAAACACGTCAGAATAGAGAAAAATATTTGTAATGACACGGTCACGAGACGGCAAAGGGCTTGTGCAAAAATAATTATTGACAGCGTTTTTAGGCAAATCAAATGAGGGTGTTGATGCTATTGATGCGGGCAGGTGGTTCCACTGTGACGGCGTTCTGGGCCAAGGTTCGGCAATTAGGTATCCCAAGTTTGAACTGACGCTCGACGCATCAGGACACAGACGAGAGCATTCACAGTGCGGCAGGAGAGGTAAAGAGGTTGGCTTTCATGAAAGCAGGGGTGGAACGGCTGTACCATTTGCGCCATTTTTTGCCAGACGCATTTATCTGCGCCATCCTGCGCCATTTTGCGGAAACTGCGCCACAGCCAATACCTTATGCCGTTGTGCTCCAAATCGCACAACGTGCGCCAAAAAAAAATCCATTTTGTCTTGGTTTCGGATTTTATCGACTCGATTGGCAACAAGGAGTGCATTTAGCTTGGTCGGCCTTGCAATTTTTTGTTCCGTTTATTTTCCCTGTGTATCCCGAGTCGGAAGCGCGCGAAAAAAACTCGGGGGTCGGATTCCAATCGCTACATCACCTGCGACTGGATTCGTATTCTTCAACCATAAGTGGTTAAGCTAGTCAACCGAGGTGAGATCAAGTCGTTAAGCGTCAGATTGCCTGAGGCTCTGCGGCCCGGGTTCCGGACATCAGCCAGTTGAAAACACATTAGCAAAAGATTCCTTTTAGTGCTTCATCATTATAAGTTGGAACCGCATTCTTGCAAGATAAATCATGATTTGATTGAACTGAAACATGGTCCAATCCGAAACCTTGCCGGCCAGCAGCTCTCACGCGAGCTGTAGATCTGCTCGGCGTACTTTAATCTTGCTCCGGCTCATCGCTTAGAATACGATAACTCCGTTAAGCGTAGTCTGCTGCTTTGATATTGAGTTGTACAATAGGATAAACTCGAAATTTGTTGCCCTGTTCCTCCGCACAACTTCACATCCGTTACTTACGCACGTCACGTGGTTCGCACATATAATTACTATGTTGAGCACAGATGGGTTGTGCTATAAGCAGTGCTGGTTTGCATTTTGAGCAGCTGATAGCCAATCAGAAAATATCAAGGAAACTATCTTCAGAAACATATGGTACTTGCTTTTTGGTTCTCAATAAGGCCAAGTTTTCGCATCTGTTACACTGTTATCCTATCTACCTAGGTTCCTAACCACATATGTTTATCTGTGCTGCTAAGCACAATTGAAATTGCTCTCATGCTCGTCTAAGACACAAGCTGAAGTGCAATAAAAACTGATTTAAGCTGCTCCTAGCCTGCTCCAGAATGTAGTTTTTGCTGCTCCCAACCTGCTCTAAAGCAGTTGTTTCAGCTGCTCCCATGGCTGCTCTCAAGTACATATCATGAGTTCCACCCCTGGAAAGATACGCTGGCTGTATGCTGTTATGTTAATTCCAGACTGTAAAAAAAAATGCTCTCAAATGGTGATCAATTTGTTGATCATCAAAAATTATCAACAAGTTTCCAGAGAGTTCCCTAAGAAGTGCTCTAGGGCACTCTCTGGAGTTAACCCAGGGCACTCTCACAGGTCCTTGATTGATACCACGTCGCCCGACATTGCAGGTATGACGACTACTGCTGCAGAGCACGGATGATGACCGAGATCCATGCACGGCCGGCCAAGCACAAGGGCAACTCGCCTCAGGGCAAGAGCAGCAGCAGCAGCAGTAGCAGCGTCAAGTCAGCCAAAGACAAGCGCCGCACCCTCAAGAGGTTATGATGGCAGGCGACACGCACATAGGGAGCCGTCCGATCATTCTGAGCAACAAGCGTCACCCTTCGTCGCACTTTCCTCGCCGACCTTGTACATAGAGCACATCCCTACAATCGTTCCCAAGCTTTTTGCAAGATTATTTTTTTTCTTTGGTTTTAGTTTTGTGAGAACTTCGGCATTTCCAAAGGGGCAAGAATATAAAGGGACCAGGAGTTGTGGTTCGAAATAAATCGCCGGTAGACACTTGGGACTATGCCCTGTTTCACTGTATGATGGACCGCGGCGGAGGCTACGTCTTGTCCCAGCCAATCAGCACCTTCAACGTATCGTTGCTCCGCCCCTGTCGAAGGACACGCGACGCTCGGACGGCATTGAATAGGCTTTGGTAGCTCGTACCGTTCCCTGCTGTCCACCGTAAGGTGAAACGGAGTATAGGGGCTACCCTAGGGACAGTGTTTCCCTGGTGGTATTGCTAAACTTGATATATGTGGCGGCGCCATAGTCACAGTTGCAGTGAAGGTGTATGGAGGTTCTTTTGTCACTTTTCGTAGGAAGGTCAACTGCATTGGAGTGTGTTCCTGTCTGTCTAGCTCAAATTAATGGCAAATTTCGGAGTTGGGTGGTTTTATGTCTCTAGCAATGGATTTTGTGTACTGGAGAGTTTAGTAAGCTGCTTTTCAGAGACTGCTAGGTGCTTGGGTTAAGTTATTCCAGATATGGAGGCACAAAAAATGATTACTTTCATTTTTTTTTTTTTTTTACCTGTCGAATTGAAGATGAAGGAGAGAGAGAAATTATTTTCTGAACTGGCTGTCACCGAGGTTTCAGTTTGTATTTAAAAGAGTTGGGGGAAATGGTGAGATGCTTTTTATACATATTGACCATTCTTGCTCAAGAACTATTGTAGAGTACCTAGTCTTGTGTTTCTTGCACTCGAGAACAAAATTTCCTTCAGCGATTTTTGACAAACATCACAGCTTCTGAACACAATTGGAGTCCGACAGAATAAGTGGCACGCGCTCACTGGGCGGAGCCAACTTGGGATGGGTTGAGGGAAGCAAAGTGATTTTAACTTCTGCCTTAATCGCACGCATTCTGCGAGTTTTTTTGTTTTTTTTTCCTCATTCACACAAACTTGGAGGGAATAAAATATAATTATTTCTCTGTGGTCTGTTATAAGGAACTACTGCACTAACAAAATAACCAAGGTTTTAATGTTTATAGAAGTTTTATTATCACTACCTATACCATGTGTCCATACATTCATCCAAAATTCCTGTCGCGAAGCAATGTGATGTTGAGACAATCTTGTCCAATAGTATATAGTTATACGGTGGCTGGTGGCATCGATCTACTGCGTCGATGTAAGATGCACTGGAAAATCGGGCGCTTGCACATAGAAAGGTCACATTTTCAACGAAGGTGCATTTTAATTCTGGATGCATTCCTGTAAAATTTGTCGGCGCAGCTCCGTTCCTGTGAAAAGTTATAACAATGCATTCTCTAAAATTTAACAAGTTTACCACCGGTAAACGTGGTCGTCCTTTGATGGAAAACCTTCACTGGCGATGGCTTTTTTTATTTGAGCATGTTTCTTGTTTTTATGGTCGTCTTTGAAAAGAGGGTAAAACGGTCTTGGTGTGTAATTGAGTGCCCGCCTGAACATAGCGGGCTGGCTCGCCAAAAACCAAATGGTGTTTTGCAAAACCAGACACAGAATGCTGCGATTCTTTCAGGTTTATGACGACTACTGTGATAGTGGCGCTTCAACACAGACTGCAGTGCAATCTTTCCCTCGACAAATTGTGTCACCTGCCAAGGCCTCTTGCCTTGGGAGTTGGGATACTTTATTCCCTCAACTTGCTACATCCGTAGGCAGTCCCTTCGAGGGGATCCGGACATTTCGGTGTAGGACGTTTTGGTGCAAGACTGTTCAATTACGGACGTTTCAGTGCACAGACATTTTGGTGTAAATATGGGCCTTGAATTATTTTGAGGATTACAATTGAATATCTAACTATATTTTACTTTTTTTTACTTTTTTTTTAACAGCTTGCAACCTTTCTAAGGAGAGCAACTCAATTTTAAAACAACGTTCCCAGCTCACTGTTTTTTTTGTTAGGCCAGAGAATTTTAAGAACTACCAAGTAGCACAGAAGACAACTGCTATTGAAACTTGCCAAAATGTAAATAACCACACAAGCACAAAAGATCATAGTGGTTAAAAAGCTCAACAGACAGAAGGAAAGACAGCTCTACCTGTAATAAGTTTATTTTCGTTGTCACTCAAAACACGTACCGGCGCCAACAAAAACAAGTTAAGATCTACAAATCCACGTTGTTAAAAGGCTAAAACTGTGACATCACTCATCTCGCCATCTCCGACTAGTCGTCCCTGGTTGAGGAACAATTCTTTGTTCGAGAAAGATGCAGAGGGTGTGCTGACACTGCAGCCCCAGTCTACCAGTTTCTTGGGCCTCGAGTATTTCTCGTGATTTTGTTTTTGTTTAGTGCAGCACAGTCAGCGAAGAGGGGAATGCAGCCGCGATCTCGGCAGTGCACACCTAGGTGCGCTGATCAAATATTGCAAAATCAGTAACCTGTCTACATTTGAGTGCATGTTTTAGAAAGGTTGTCGTTTCCAATTGCAATGACAATTTATGCGAATATTAACGCACAAGTCAAAATTAGTGGTGGGCCGAACTTTTGCCGAATCGAAAGTTCGGCGCCGAATCTCGGGATTCGGCAAAGCCGAACTTTTGCCGAACTTTTCTAAAGATTCGGCAAAAATACATTGTTACCAGACTTAACGTTGATATTTCGTTTTTTCTGGCTAAAAAAGGTTTTATATTTCTTTTTTCGTAACTTAAATGCAACATGTAATGCATATTGACATAGTTATTACTAAATAAGGTGATATTCTACAAGATAATTGTATCGGTGTCAATTTTGTGTGTTTACTGGCAATTTTAGTGACTCCTTGCAGAAGTGGCGTGATAACGAGGTTGGGTAGAAGCGAGCGTGGCGCAGTGACGAATCACGCTACGAGAGTTTCGGTTTTGAGACATCAGCGCAAGCCTGCATGTGTGTGTACATCAACCTCCTTGGTGTACTGTACACTGCTAAAATGAAGGCAATAACACTGCGTTCTTGCTTTCATTGGGAGTCACCGTTTTGTGCGCGAAAACGAATGCAACGGCTGCTGAGCCTTCACCAGAAGAGATAATAATATTATTGTAAATATGCGTGTTTTTCGATTTGAGTCGCTTGACGTCAGCTTTGCATGGAAGTCTGCGTCCCATATTCGCAACGTGCCGTTTTTAACCTTTAAAATGCCAGTTTC
Source organism: Ixodes persulcatus (assembly GCA_013358835.2). Taxonomy (NCBI): domain Eukaryota; kingdom Metazoa; phylum Arthropoda; class Arachnida; order Ixodida; family Ixodidae; genus Ixodes; species Ixodes persulcatus. The sequence goes on from JABSTQ010002835.1 coordinate 14,037, forward strand.
TGGTGTTAGGACACGCACGAACATTTAGGAAGATAGGGAGAGTTCGAAATGTCGGATGTGCAACGTTGAGCATTATAGAGCTGTGTTTAGTTTTATGCAGATACATGAAAATCTCGAAATAACACTAATTGAAAAGGCAATATTATTTTGTTTTGGAACACACTATACCCCTGAGCTGAAAACAAATGTTATAATTGCGAGGAGTGCTTTAAAGTAATTGTCGGTCAATGTTTCAGAATGCACCGCATCATCTGTCACTTGCGCGGTGGACTGCGTAAATTACTGGTCGATCTTCTATTCTTGAGGCAGAAAATATTGAAGAGTCCACACTCGCTCACAAACGCAGTTACCGTGTTGCCTAGTCCACACCGCGCCGTAACCGCTGGTTGTACTACACTGCACGATGGTAACCGCACGACTGCACGGCGTCCATTTGCAATCCAAGGTGCAATCTATGGCTCCGTCGCGTCAAATGGTCGCGTTCTCGCGCGTGCGCCGACATTTGCCGAATCTTTGCCGAACTTTCCTTCAAAAGTTCGGCATTTGCCGAATCTGCAGATTCGGTCCATCACTAGTCAAAATCATGTTAAAAAATTTTCAGTTTCCAGTTTTTTAAGATCCGGATCCATAGAGCTCTGAATTGCTTTGTAATCGATAATACATGTTTGCCTCCTTTTATTTCATGTACACTCTATGCAAAAAAAAAAACAAACAACAACAAGAATTTAAGGCGACATTTTTTCTTTTATAAATATCCAAAGGGACAGTTTCACGTTAGTCTCAAAAACGTGCGCGTATACCGACAACGACTTCGTTCCTCAAGAGAAATATTATTTTCCGCAACAAAGGTTCAAATATAATTTTGCAATTGCAAAGCAGGTAAAAAAAAAAAAAATGTTTACCGGACATGGTCGTTCTACCCTATCTGAAAACGCCTAATACAATCTCAGTCGATCAAATTTTTTTCTTTCAATATCTTTTTTTTTTTTTTTGCGTTTTACGGTTCTTTGCGGCGGGCAGCAAATCTATTGGCACTCACAGACGGCGCAGGTTTTGTCGCTCCTACCTCCTATATCTTGTTACCGCCAAGGTTGTAGGCTGATCAGTTTGCAAAGTCGCTCCGGTTGCTTCCTTTACGTCGCGTAGACAGAGACGCTACACGCCGGCTCTAGAAACAGGCACCGCGAAGCATGTTACAGGGTGGTGCCTGTCGATCGCTCGGGCCCGTGGGTATTTTAGGGTCTGTTGTACAAAAAAAGTATTAGTAATTTTCCCTTGAACACTATCGTCCACCTCTGTGCTGTCAGCTTGTCTTTTCCTGAACACCCCGTAGCATTCTTACGCTTTTTAAAAATAATGAAACCGTCATGAATGGGTATGTGCATGCTCCATTTATGGCAACCGCGTTAGCGTCAATTTGGCCAGATTTCTGGCTTTATATCATCAAATTCACACAAATATTGCGCTATGTTTTTGTAGATTTGTTAGTACATGTTATAAACCTTAATTTCGGAGAGCTTAAAAATTTTATATATGGCTTTTTAAAAAAAAAAGTAATTTTCAAAATAATGCATATTTGGTAAAATTTATGTCTGTGTGAGAAATTCTTGTAAATTTCTCCCTCTAACCAGGACAACAATATTTTATGGAAAGATGAACTATTTACAGGGAACTGGCAAATTTTGAAGACCTTAGCTTTTATAAATACGCAGAAAAAATATTTAATCCAGAGCGTTATTGCGCAATGTGACGTATTTGCGCTTTTCTTACAGCCGATCTGTTAAGGGCTAGTTTCCCCAGGATCGTGTCCGGTACGAAACAAATGTCGACACAACACACTGGTTGCCGCCGTCGCTCATAGATGGCGGTAGCTGTCCAGAGTGTTGTGTTTGTCGGTTGTCTGCTTGCCGTTGTCGCTCATAGATCGCGGCAAGCTTTCGAGCCTCGGCAACCAGACAACTGGTTGGTGCTGTCGCTCATAGATGGCGGCAACATTTCTTCAGAGCAAGAAGAGCGGGAACGGAACGAGCGGCGATGTGCGCAGCAGCGCGAATGGTTCCGCAACCGCCGCGAGGCCGGTATCGCCTAAAGTTCCACTGCGTCGAGCGCTTCAGATTCCCTCGCGAAAAAAGAGCAGATTGCTCGCCTGGAAAGACACCGCCGAGAACAAACTACAGCTCCGCTGCTCTTCCTTCTTCACCGAAGTGGAAAGGCTGATTTTTTTTTTTTTTTTTTTTTTTTTTTTTTTAATAACGACCTCTTGACCACAGACGAAGGATTTCTCGAGTTCGCGTGCTGTGACGATTGCTCGACGGATCTCTTTCGGGACTCCTGTATCGGCCGCCTTACGCCTCGGTAGAAGATCAGGCCAGCCCGAACTTCGAGGCAGGACTGTTCGTCACAGCGAATCCCTGCTGTCTGCCGCCATTAGATACGTTTTGACCATCCCATGCTTCTCGTAGCCCTCTGCTTACATCAAACGATGAATCCCGGGAACTTTACAAGGTATTTGCGAGACGAATGCCTTCGCGTCTGCTGCCATCATCATGATTTTCACTCCCTCGCCCCCTCTTCCTCTTGAATCATAATCATCACCATCGCCACCGTCATCAACAACAGCTTCGTCATCACCACCACCTTCATCATCACTACCATCATAATTTTAACGCTTCTAAAGCTGGGGTAGTACTATAACTACCAACGCACACGGCGGCAGGCTGGCAGACGCACACGCGTAAGGGTTTTTACCTATCTGCTTCGCCTGGCACGCCGCCGTGTGTGCACCAATTTAAGTGCAAATAAATCACTCGCTCACTCACTCACATTAATGTTTGGTGATTAATACTTTTTGTTAATCCTTCCTATGCCTAATTTGTCAATAAATATTTCTACACCCGCAGGCAGAACTTTTTTTTGGGGGGAAAGCCGCCACACATTTTTTTTTCGCAAAGGCAACACTTTTTTTCCCAAAACAAGGATTGGTTTTCTTCTCCTGGGCATGGTGCCAGCAAAATATGTCTTTTTCATCACGCCGGACATGGTTGCTCAATCTTATCTGAAAACGCCCTTGTATCGATGCTCCCTCAAACGTTCATTCAGGCAGCGGCGCCCGTCTGACCCACATAGTGACGCCCACACGACAATGGGACGGCATAAACGACCTCTTCTACATTCTAAACGAAGCAGGTTTTGTGCTTCTTCAGGCAGCTGCGCCCGCCTGTCATGTTCGAGTTCAAGTTTCCCTTGTTAGACAAGCTGGCTTGATTGTCTATGCACCGAAAAGTCCGTTTCTTCTCGCGCAGACCATTGGGCTTCGGCTCTTTCCACGGAAGCAATTACCCCACCTTGTGTTTGCTCAAACCGCAAAAAAAAACAAAAACCAAAAAACCGCAGCTGAAAAAAGTAAACAGCTAGAAGATATTTTTTTGTGCTTTGGAAAACGTCACTGCTCAAATTAGAAACAAAACGGAGAAGCCGTAAAGCCCCTTCATACGGAAAAGTAGCGACATCCTTCGAAGAATGCCGCCTGCTATCTTGGGCCAAACCAGGCGGCGCTACCGTCGACGCGAGGGTGTAAAAAAAGCAAAACATAAAGATAAAAAATGACCGCATCTCCACGTGGTGAATGATGTTGGTTGAGGCGAAGCTCTGGTGGTGCTGATGATACTGATTTTATTGTTCATAGGTAGTGCTGATGGTGCTGATTTTTTTTATTGCTCATAGGTAGTGCTGAGTTCCGGGTTGCGTTTCGACTTCATTATTGCTGCTTTATGGTCGGTGAAATGCAGAGCCATGCATGCAAAGTTTAACGCGATTATATACGCATTTGACCGCAGTGCATTCTCCTGTATAGACGTTGAGCTGCTACATGCAACGTTTCATCCATGACATCCCCAGCTCTTGAGTTACTACCACATCTCAGAGCCCCCTACTCGTCCCGCAGTTGTGGCCGAGTGGTTAAGGCGATGGACTAGAAATCCATTGGGATCTCCCCGCACAGGTTCGAATCCTGTCGACTGCGCAAACATTTTTTTTCTTTTTGTGAGCACGGACGCCGGACGGACGGACGGACAAGGCTGAGCTTCGCCCCTATAGGTGGTATTCACTGAGCCTGCAGGTTCGATTTTGCCAGGGAGCGCCACCGTCGATCCGCCATCTTCGAGGTCGCGGTTTGACCTGCTCTAGTTTGACTACAGTGGCTGTTTGACCGTTTGACTGGTTTGGATAGCTTGGGTACGCGGTCGTACGTTGGTAGTGTGTGCTAATTTCATATAGTTGAAGAAGCTTCGTTAAACAAAAGAGAGAAAAAGGTATATCTCGGGGGCGGGCCGTTTTAGTTTCCTTGTTGCCGCCGAGTACCGTGTGTAAAGGCTGAACCGCATGTAAGCAATTTAGCGAGCGACGGGACGAGATGAGCGGCGGCGACAGCGACGAGACAAGCGACGACGACCCGCTTCGCTGTCGCTCGGTCACTCGCGCGACGAGGCAAACCGCATGAAAACGACGGGAGCAAGCAACCAAGGCGATTAGCGACGTTTTCTAGAAATCCAAAAACCGAGCGACGCGACGACCGACCGTGAGAAATCTCCGTCGCTCGACGCCGACTCCCCTCGCTGTCGCCGTCGCTCGCTAAATCGCTTACATGCGGTTCACCCTTCACTGTCGCTCGTCGCGTAGCTCGGTTTTGGGATTTCTAGAAAACTTAGCGCTCATCGCCTTGTTCGTGTGCTCCCGTCGCTTTCATGCGGTTTGCCTCGTCGCGCGAGTGACCGAGCGGCAGCAAAGCGGCAGCGAAGCGGGTCGCCGTCGCTTGTCTCGCCGCTTGCCAAATCGCTTACATGCGGTTTTTAAATCGCTTGGGCTAATGAAAAATGCGCCGCATTTTTCATAAGCTGCGCACTTTGTGAGCCGCACGGTATGTTTCTGCACAGGAACGAACACCGAAGGCACGACTATGTACGACACAAGAGGCGATGGAACAACACGGTTACACGGCCGTAGTGCAGAAAATCCGCTAGAGAAAAACAATAAAGAAACTAGCAAAATAAAACAAAGAGTAATCACACAGTGCTACAAAAGCACCAAAGTAGAAAAATCAGTTTTTGCAAGAGCTACCGCCGTGGGCACGGCGCGCGACACGGAGCGCTGCATGGAGCCGAGGGAACAACGCGGCCGCGGTGAACGAGTCCGATAGCGATAAAAACGAACTAAAACACACAAAAAATACTACTACGGCGCTTCAAAAGCACCAAAGTATAAGAATAACCCCTAGTTTCGGTCAAAAAGACCCTTTAAAGTTATAAAATGCTGCTAAACCACGCTCAAAACGTCCGGCCGGACGACACCCGCGATAGAAAGAGACCTCGAAGATGGCGACCGTGGTGGGCGATGCCAGCGAACCTAGCGAGTGACGTCAAGTGAATGTCACCTATACTTCGTTTCAGCTTCGGTCCGAGCGCGACCGACGTTATGAGCCGAAGGGCCAATCAAACAGCGAAAGAGGCACAACGTCATGGCGTGCTCTCTGCGGTTGATAGGACCAGCCGGTATTCGCCGTCTCTCTGTGCGCGCTCCTCCGCCGGCTAGTCAAGCGCAGAGAGCATGCCATGACGCTGCGCTTTTTGCGCTCTTTGATTGGCCCTTCGGCTCATAACATCGGCCGCGCTCGGACCGAAGCTGAAACGAAGTATAAAAGGTGTGCGCGTCAGAGGAGGAGGGCGAAGAAATGCCTATGCTGTCGGAATGCAGTGCATGCTAGGAGCTCGTGTCGCCAATCAAATAACGCCGACTGTGCAACGTCACGGCTTTCATCGTTTCTCTTTGAGCACATCCTTCGAGGCTGGTGGACCGTGACAGTGCGCTTTTAGTCTGTGTGTATGTATTTGCGTGTCTTTGAGCGTTTGACTGCGCTCTGACTCAAGTATAGGAAGGCCGTCTGCTATCTTGGGCCAAACCAGGCGGCGCTACCGTCGACGCGAGGGTGTAAAAAAAGCAAAAGATAAAGATAAAAGCTGTGCGCGTCAGAGGAGGGGGGAGAAGAGGTCGCTACCTTTTTCACTCAGGGGCATTAAACAAAACCAGTGCGCTGGCCAACTCGCGAGTACAGTATGGGAGGGCCCTAGGAAAACGACCAAGCTGGGAAGCGATGAGATCTCCCTGACTGCTATGCAAGCCACAGGAGCCGGCTTTTTGTTTCTCCCCATTTTCTCGGAGCTGTCGCGTCGTCCGCGGTTTAGTGACTTTGTTTTCGAAAATTACGTGGGAGAAGGTTGTGCCGTGATTTGGTGGTTAACCAGCCGTAACAAAAACAGAGCCACATACTTGCCCTAAGGCAAACACGTGGCTTAGCGAAGCTGAGCAACAACGGGATCATGGAGGGGAGGTAGGGCGGGGGAGGGGGGGGGGGGGGTTGCAGGCATTGTTCAGTAGGCCTTGAGGCAAACGCACGGGGGCTCAGCAACACCTTCTGGAAGATAAGTTTGTAGTGCTCTTCTCGTGACGTCGCAAAGGAAGGCCATCGGGGGCGCGCGTCGAAGTGAAGACAACGCGCGTGGGTCAAGCGTCGTAACGCGCTTTTAGTCACACACGCGTGTCTTATTAGCTAAAATGAAAGTTGCAAATAGCAATGGGTCTAGAAAACATTTTATTACACAAGCAAAATATTACACCGCTAAATAATCGGTACGAAATGTCACGAGGTATGCGTATAAGACGTACTGCATATAGAAAAATGCGATTGTTTTAAGTCGAAAATATTGAGTCACGCAATTATTGCTGTAGGAATGCATATTTTATACAGAGATACTTCGACAAAATGGCCAGACACGCAGTGATTAAATACAGCAAAACAGATCACAATTAAAAATCAGGTAGACGTAGTCAACGCGGACACGGCTAGACATGTGTCACTTACGATCATGTAGGCGATGTTATCGCGTGCAGTCACTGAATTCTTGCATTATACCCCGGCCAGATGGCAAAATTAACGTAATTTCGATCGAATGACATTCTGGGGTCGATAAGTCAGCCCACGACGCTCGTATAATCACTCAAGGCCGCGAGCTAATTAAACCCCATATCATTTAATGAAGATATATTAACTTTCCCGGGTGGCAGAGGTACTAAACTTACTATTTACAGTCAACTAATTTACTTTTCCCTATGGGCTCGAGCTGCTTTAGAACAAAATATATCTTATTTTGTATACAATAATACTATTACCTAATACTAATACTATACTGTTAAGATTCTAGTATTAACGCGTTCGATTTAAAGAGCCTGCAGCCGCTATTTGAGTCACCCGATAGATTGACGGTGACAGTTCGCCATTTTTGTTTTAAGTGCGTCCCAGCATGCACCCGCTTGGTGTCCCTAATTTGTAAAATGCACCCAGCGCTTAAAGGCCGGTTCAGACACTTGCGTTTGACTGCGTTTGACTGCGTTGCGGCGAGAACCGAAAGCGAGTCACCGGCACATCTGTGCTTCGTATGAAGCGTGGAATCCAATTCAAGGAATCATCTTGGCACGCGATAGAAGCAGCAGGGATGTCTTGGTTTGTCGCCGCCGCAACGCTGTCAAACGCAGTCAAACGCAACTGTCTGAACCGGGCTTTAGGCGTCCCAACGCGAGGGTACACTATAGCGAGGGGACCACATTGGCCTCCGGTGCGCGCGCCTCCGGCGGATTTCCCGCGCTTTCGTCGTCTGCTGTTCGTTTGGTTCTTCCATTTCGGCTCTCATCTTTCGCACATATCAGGGTCAAAACCGCACTCGCTGCCTACGTGGCAGGTGCCGATGATGACCTGGTGATCAGCGTGAACATGATCATCCTAGCCTGCTCGTCGATCTTGCGACGTCTCCGCGCTCTGAAGGGAAGGAGGCGCAGGTTTTGGGTCCGGCCAAGTTGGCGCTACCGAAACACCGAGGGGCAGACCAGTGCTTCGCTGCCCCGGCTGCGCGCCAGCGATGAAGGCTACTTTCGAAGGTGTCACCGAATCGACACGACATCCGCCACAACGCAGGCGACATGCAACAAGTGCCACGGAGAAACTCACCTGTTATTCCGAATTAATCTCTAATAGTTTCCCAGCGGTTTTTCGTAGCGCCCTTACCTAGGTAGTCTGGCTACGTGTAGTCATGCACAAAGGATAAAAGTCGGCCAGTTTTGAGGAACCGCTCCGTTGGGAAAGGCATTGGGGGAAATGGGGATACCAGACGAAAGGAAACAACGCTACGCTCCTTTGCAACGTGAAAGACGCACGGAGATGCGGCTTGCGCTTTGCCATGGTGTCTCAACGTCACTACCTGCGCCACCTCCCATTGACTTCTTTCTTCTGCGGTAAGAAACGGCGAGCCCTCAACCGCGTGTGGGGCGGTTGCATGGACGGCGCCGAACGGCGAGCCACCGAGGGCGAAAACTGGTTGTGGCCGGCAGCCCGCGGCGGCCAGCGGCGTGACTTTTTTACTGTTTCTTAGTTTGCTCCGAACCTGAGCGCACTGAACTTAGTGAACCTAGTGAACCTTTTTCTTTTCTCGAAATTAGCTTTATTTTAAAAGTTCTAGGCATCTTAACATTACAAAAACAAGCAAAAAATAGCCTCCTTCAAGACGTCCTTGGTCCTCAGTCCTCCCTTTTTCCGCGCCGGAGGATTCCCCTTGCCGCGGTGACTGAGGAATGTGGGGAGGGAAGGGAAGACGGGGAAAGGAGGTGAGGCCGAGGAGACAAAGCTGCCCGGGAACGGGGTAGTTCTCTCTCCTCGGCTGATGTCAGGACCTGAAACGTCACGATTTCGTCACATGTTGCGTGCACGTTGGACACCACGGGGCGACCCCGTAGGAGGAGGAGGTTTCCGCGTCGTCCGGTTAAAATATGACGCAATGATATTTCGTTACTCTCTCCGTGCCCGCTGGCTTGCCCGAACCACAAGAAACGTGGAAACCGCAAAAAAAGGTAGACGCTTAAGTTGGATTGCTGGGCCCCTTTAAAGGGATGCTGAACCGATATTTGAAATCTCATAATTATTGCCCGAGCGGGCTTCACGGGATGGTACTGTACCTAAAAACGATATTCAATCAGACGGATGGGGCCCAAATTATTGCATTTCTTTGAATTAAGAGCGAATCTTCGGCCGGAAGCCGCCGGCGCGAGTGAGTCCTTCTGAGAGCAGGCGTAGCGGAACTGACGTGCGCATTCTCGGCGCCCCCAGCGCCCCTGGGCGCCGAGGGCCCAGGGGCGCCGAGAACCCGCTCGGCGGCTGTTCTGCTGCTCCTGCTGCTGCTGCGGCTGCTGAGGCTGCTGAGGCTGCTGCTATTGCTGCTGCCGACGATTTTATACTTCGCCATACTAGTAAAGAGATTGCAAAAGGCAATGCCGAACGCCGACCAGCCGAGGTCGCGGAAATCCAAAATATGGGGCAGAGCCCGCGTGGTACTATACTTCGTTTCACCTTATATGCGAGCGAAGGCAAAGCTGGAAGCGCGAGCACGAAAGCTCCGTGCGTTCAGGCTTTGCTCGAGCGCGCGAGCTGGGGAGAAACGCAAAAAGCGCTGGTCTCGCGCTTCTATACTCTGTTTCATACTTAGCGTGCAACACTGTCAAAGCTACTGGCGCGAGCGCGTGGCTTCATCTATGGTTTTGTTTGCGCGAGAACGCGTGCAAATGATCAACGAGATCAAGCCCCACGCTCGCGCCAGTAGCTTTGACAGCGTTGCACGCTAAGTATGAAACAGAGTATAGCTTTGGCTTCGCTCGCAGATAAGGTGAAAGAAGTATAACA
>JABSTQ010002836.1:0-28365 GCA_013358835.2 Ixodes persulcatus
AAAATGTTTAAGTCAATGCACAGGATAGTCTCGATCACTGAGTATGCAAACACTTGCAAATTGCACGCTCGACGTTCGTCTACTTCTTCGCTAGAGTCTGTCTGCACGGGAGGGTCCTCTGACCTCGCACGTCCAGACAGCTAAATGATCGGTGACTCCAGCAGTAATTGCGGTTGGCCAAAACCAAACACAAAACACCAAACTGAATGTAGCAAACATGTTGGTGGCTATGAATGCAAAGCTGGACACGCTCCTAAACTTGAAGGCAACGGTGGATGGTATGGAACACCCCCTTCAGCATATGCCGGAGAATTACGACGATGTGTTGAAACGTGTTGGTGAGCAACAAGAGAAAATAAGACTCGAAGAAAAGGGTCACAAACTTAGAGAAATCAGGGGCCGGAGCAGAAATTGGTCAACTAAAGCAGAAAGTTCACTACCTGGAACGAAGGAACCGCAAACAAAACTTAGAAATACACGGGATTCCTACAAGTGAAAATGAAGACCTCATGGCCAAACTAAATGAGCTGGCAAGGCAACTTGATGATCCCGACTTGACCACATATCAAGTTGTTGCAACGCACAGACTTGCTTCACGTCCAGATAAAACACCCGGAATCATTGTTCGCTTTGCTAGCCAGGCAACGCGAGGCCTGTGGCTAGATAAACGGTCAAACCTGAAATGGGCTCGAAGCAAGATTTTTATTTCGGAAAACCTGACACAGCAAGAAAAATCGCATCTTTGGGAAACAAAAGAATGGGCAAGGGCGAAGGGGTATCAGTTTGTCTGGTATAGGAATGGAAAGGTCTTCGTAAGAGAGAAGGATGGGGCTCGATCCTATCTAATAGCAACAAAGGATGACTTGTCAACAAGAATAATTTCGTGCTCTTTCAGTTTGTTACTCTAAATTTGGTTTTTTGTTTCTAAACATGAATGACAAGCCATATTTGTCGTCACAAAAGGTTGAGCTTATTTTTAAACACCAACATAATGTACCGTTTAGTCTGTTTCACCTTAATGTACAATCGGTAAGAAATAAAATCGAGGAACTAGGCATCTTTTTGGGGAGTTCTGATTTTATGTACGATGTAATTATGTTAACCGAAACATGGTATAGAACAAGGCATGAAGTTGACGCGCTAGAAAATTATGAACATTTAAATTTATGTCCTAATGTTAAACAAGGTGGCGGTGTATGCATGTATGTAAAACAAAAAAAAAAAAAAACGTTTTGAGTGTGTCGTGATTGGTGATTTTACGATTATCACTAATGACTACGAGATGCCGACGTTAAAACACCATAAATCTGTATTTTGTGTTGTTTATCGACCGCCAAGTGGAAATATTACTGCTTTTCTTGAATTTATTGATGTGTTTTTGAGGTTTATTTGTGCAAATGAGTTTATGGTTTTTGTGGTGGTGATTTCAACATAGATATGATTACGTCTTCTCCACGTCAACTAGAGTTCCTTTCTTTATTTCAGTCGTACGGTTTGCTTAATGTTATTGTACAGCCTACTCGTATTACACCTAATCACGAAGCATTGCTCGATATGTTCTTAACAAAGGTGTGCAAGCCCGATGTAATCTCGGGAGTAGTGGGAGAAACCATTAGTGACCATCTACCAATTTATATGCTTGTTGACATAGGCTTTAAGAGGAAGGAAATTAGTTCACAAGATGTCTATAGTTTAAAAACGTAAGCGCAAAAAACCTTGAAAAATTTGAACAACAAGTGAACTCTGTGGACTGGGGAGTGGTTCTGTCTAGTGTGTCGGCTGATGAAGCCTTTAACTTTTTTTTAGAAAAAATTAGTAAATTATATGATCGTCGCTTTCTATATCAATTGCATAAAGTTCACCATAAATCCCGTAAACCTTGGGCTACGTCTGAAGTATTAAACACGATGAAAAAGAAAAATGTTCTTTATCATAAATTTGTACTTAGCAAACATGTTGCCATTTTGTCTGCCTTTCGAAAACAACGGAACGCGGTAACTAAAGCCCTAAGACAAGCTAGACACGCATACTTCAGCAATTTGTTTAATGGGGATATGCGGTCAGATGTGGTCTGGAAGAAGTTGAATAATATAATGAAAAATGAATTGCATATGGATAAGATAACAACACTTAAAATTGATGGTATTAACATAAGTGGTGTGGCTTTAGCAGAGAAATTTAATGAATACTTTGTTGAACTTCTTCATAGTACACATAGTGAGCATGCTTCCAAATACATGATCAGCGTACATGACAGTTTTGTTTCTTCATCCAACTGATGAAGATGAAGTATTCTCAGTTTTTCAAGACTTAAAAAATAGCAGGAGCAGTGATTTTTATCAACTTCAAATTAAACCTATTAAGCATGTACTACGATCTATTGTTCCGTGTTTGGCACACATTTTTAATCTAGCGTTGCAAACAGGAGTTTTTCGTAAGAAAATGCAGGTGGCAAAAGTTTCAGTTTTACATAAAGCTGGGGATAAAAATAACTTAGGACTCGTAACCTCAGCATTAACTCGTAATGCTGAGGTATCGATAGTGCCACATTCAAGAACAAACTATGGGAATCAGATGTTAAAATGTACCGTCCCCCTCTTCTGCATCGTTTTTATGAACGCGATATAGATATCTTCAGTATGTCCGCCAAACAAATATGTTCACTTTTTGTCTAATGGTTACTCCCATGTAAAAAAAAAGAAAGTTTAGTATAACACGATTGTATGCGTTTTGCGCGTGTTGTTATTTTTGACATTTGAAAATTTTCGTTTCTTTTTTTCTCTCCATTTTGTTTACCTTCTTCTTTTTAGCAATATAGATGATGTTGTCTTTCCCATGCTATAATGAATATGCCAAATGCTAGTGTCTTTACGTTTATGTTTGTTCTTCCCTGGGCTGCTATGGGGGGCAGAGGCTAGTCAAGCAGCGTGTCAGTTGCTTTTTTCTCTGCCTCCTTTCTCTGATTCAGGGGTCAATAAGAATTTGAATTTGAATTTGACTACCAGACCATCTACGCACACCAGCAGCAAGATGACCGGCGCCCGGAGGCCGTACTCGCAAACGCCTGAGCGATAATAAGACTTTCGGGACCACTGAACCCTAGTCGGGACTTGCCACGGCCTGCATTTCTTAAACTGTCAGTGACCCTAGGGCTGTTCTTATTGCTCTTCGTTCGTCACTTGTTGATCGTTTATCTGCCGGGTGTCCCAAATGGCAGGCAGACTCTTTAAATCGGTTTCTTAACCCATCGCGCTACGATTTTGTGCAGCGTTGACCACAGATGGTGCATTTTTTTGTAAAATTTGCAAAGAGTGAATATACCTTAGGAAAAAGTAAAGAAAGAAAAAAGCTTAGCTCCTATGGAAACGCAATGAAGCCACCGGTCTTCAAACGATACGGCGCCCTTTCGCACAGGAGACAAAAGATGGCGCAAGCGGTCGCGACGCCAACTGGCGCTAACGAACGAGCGTATACGGCGCCGAGAGCCGGCGTAAGCCGGCGTCTTTAGATGACGATCTTTTCGACTCAAAAGCGTCGCGAGCTTTTTTGATATCATTTGCCAATGAATTATTTCATCATCCTTACTAATAAAACACATTGAATGGACACATAATCGATTAAAAAAATGGTTTGCCGGGTTATTTTGACTGTTTTTTTTCGTGGTACTTATGTCGTCTGCTTTGCAGTTCCTTGTTGCTACCGCGCCTGTTTTTGTTTCCACGACTGTCGCCCCCTGCGGAACGCGCGCTACTTTTGAGTCGAAAAGTTCGTCTGCTAAAGACGCCGGCTCTCGGCGCCGTATGCTCGTTCGTTGGCGGCGGTTGGCGTCGCGACCGCTTGCGGCATCTCTTGTCTCCCGTGCGAAATGACGCCGTATTGTTTGAAGACCGGTGGCTTCGCTCCCTTTCCATACGAGCTAAGCCTTTTTCTTTCTTTACTTTTTCCTCAGGTAAATTCGCTTTTTGCAAATTTTACAAAAAGAAAAGCACCATCTGTGGACAACGCTGTAAAAAATCTTAGCGTGATAGCTTAAGAAACCGAATTTTTCGGTCGAAAGAACCTGGCCGGTATTTGGGACAACCGGTAATGTGCCTTTTTAACCGCAATGATTTTGTCACTTTTTCCGCAGGCACAAGCCTGGGCTTCTTTTCGCTCTTCAACACAGTCATTGGTCAGCATTTTTCGCGCTATCGGGCCATCGCTTCGGGGATAGCCAGCTCAGGATATACCATCGGAGGCCTCATCTTTCCACCAGTGTTTCAAGTTTTGTTTGACGAGTACGAACTGAGAGGAGGGCTCTTACTATCTGGCGCCATCGCATCCCATGCACTGTGTGGCGCCCTTTTGTATAGGCTACCGCCAGGAACAAATAAGCATTTTCCGAGTACAATGAATGGAACTTCCACTAAAAATGGTGGTACGCGCGAAACAAAGGCAGAGAACCTTAGATTGGTTTTATCATGCGCCGAAGAAGTGGAGAATTCGACACCTGACGACGATTCAGGGAGCGAAAAAATTGGCGACCAGGATATTCAGCTGAATTCGCGAGGAAGCCGTTATTCCCTCAACTCTACAATACAATCACTTTCTGAGAATATGCCCTCAGAGAAGTCAAATATCCTAGACTCAAAGTTCAAAAGTAGCGAAAGAAATTTTTTTAAGATCACCCTTCCCTCGTTTTTTGGACTTCCGATGTTCTACTTGATTGCTCTCTCCTACGCGCAAATCCTCTTTAACATGTCAACTTACCTGACGGTCATCGTGGACTTTGCAACGGACAGGGGTGTTTCCAAGTGGGATGCAGTTCTCCTTCTCGCGATCTACGGAGTGGCAGATGTGGCATCCAGGTTCGGGTCCGGCTGGATTTCGGATAAGAAATGTATAAAGAGGAGCGCCATGATGAGTCTGCACTTTTTACTCTGGGCGGCGTCCTATTTTATGCTGGCTTCCACCACCCACTACACTTTTCAAGTTGTGTCGGCCATCACCGCTGGGTGGAGCAATGGTGCCACTTCGATGCTAGTTCCCATCCTTGTGATGGAACTGGTTGACGCCCAGCAATTCAGTTCGTGCTTCGGGTTTGTAACGCTCACCGTCGTTCTACCTTTCTCCGTTAGACCCGTGGTGATCGGTGAGTAAGTGTCATTTGTCTGCAATCTAATCTGAGAAATTTGAAAGCTGATTTGGCGAGCTGCACAGTAACATCTTTGGACATCAATAATTTTAAACCCTGAGCTTAAGATATAAGATATGTCCAAATACCATGTAGCCAATACTGGCAACTCCCGCGGATCGCTGGCGAAAGTGATCGCAGCGCCCTTGGCGAGCTCGGAGTCTCCGCTAGCAGACGAATTCTTCACCACGGATTGGTTTTGCCCATCTCCGTGCGAGTTGACCAATGAAAAAATTGTCACGGGTATTCGCTGCTTTAAATGTTAAAAAGTAGGTTCCACCTCATGAGTCAAGGGCATTTCCTTCGCGTGGGTAAGATGTTACAGCTTGTAGGGTGCAATTTTCGGGCTCTCCTGAAGAAAACACTCTGTCAGAACTTACGTCTGCCAGGCAAGACACGAATGTACCTTCGCCCTGTTTCTTTGAAAAGGGCAATGTAAAAAAATGTGTTAGAACATTGCTACGTTTCAACTTTACAGTGCATATCGATCAATTTGTTTTGTTGTTGCAATTTCAATTTCTCAAGAATGTATTGCTTAAAACCGTTTCGTCGAATAGGCGAGCTGGCTATATCCCGAGCGTCTTCGGATGAAGAAGCAAAAGGCAATTTTGAAACACGTACGTTACTGCGATGTCAGTATGCTCTGGAAAAGGGCGATTGTGCACATGCGAATCTGACGCTATTACTGAAACTAACAAAAGCGGAGTTACAAAAAAGAACACCCGATGGACGGCCGTGCACCTCCTTCCATTTTGATAGTCTACTTTCTTTTTATGTTTGAGGTGACGCTACGCCACTGTGGTCTTTCTTCCTCTTGCGTTTATGTTTTTTGTTTTCTTTTTTCTTTCTCGTGCTTACTTGACGTTCGAACCATCGCGTATTTTGCTTTGCCTTGTTTGGCTTAGTTTTTACTTTCTTTCCTTCGCTTCGTCGCTTACTAACACCGGTTTGTCTGCTGCGTTATTCCCGGACATTTGGAGGGCCGTCTGGAACTTTTGCTGTTGTTGTTGTTGTTGCTTGTTGGTTGTTGCTTGTTGGTTGGTTGTTGGTTGTTGTTTGGTTGGTTGTTGTTTGGTTGGTTGTTGTTTGGTTGGTTGTTGTTTGGTTGGTTGTTGTTGTGGTTGTTGTTGTGGTTGTTGTTGTGGTTGTTGTTGTGGTTGTTGTTGTGGTTGGTAGGTTGTTGTTGTTGTTGTTGTTTTGTTTTGTTTTGTTGTTGTTTTGTTGTTGTTTTGTTGTTTTGTTTTGTTGTTTTGTTGTTTTGTTTTTGTTTTGTTTTTTTGTTTTTGTTTTGTTGTTTTTGTTTTGTTTTGTTGTTTTTGTTTTGTTTTGTTGTTTTTGTTTTTTGTTTTTGTTTTTTTTTTGTTTTTTGTTTTTGTTTTTTGTTTGTTTTTTGTTTTTGTTTTTTGTTTTTGTTTTTGTTTTTGTTTTTGTTTTTGTTTTGTTGTTTTGTTGTTGTTTTGTTTTGTTGTTTTGTTGTTGTTGTAACCTCCTATGTTCGCCTTCAATTCAGTTTCTTATCCGAAATCTTTATATGTACTTTTTGATACTTAATTAATATATTAAGAAGTGTAAGCTCGTTATAGATTTCTATTCGGATTTTATTTGAGTAGGCGGTCACGTCTTCTATGAGTCATCGTTGTTTGATCAACCGGCCGCCTTGGGGCATACACCAGCGCATAGGCGTAGACTACGGGGGGGGGGGGAGGGCATCGGGGCTCGTGCCCCCCTGGTAAGATCCGGGGGGGGGGGGGGCAGAGCCCCACCCCCGGGCCATGATCCTTACCGAGACCCTGTTTACGTGTCATGTAACCAGCTTCTAGCAGTGGCATGTAAACAAAATAACGCACACAGCGACAGACACATGGCGATATACATACGCTGTCAACAGTACCCCCTAAAATAAACTACTGGTAATTGCCGGTGTGAAAAAAATTGCGGAAAAAACACCCTCCCCCCGGAGAACTTCTCAGCCTGCCCCCCCCCCCCCCCCCCCCCGCCCCCGGGAAAATGGAAAGTCTACGCCACTGCACCAGCGCATACTTGGAGGTGGCAGGCATGCCATGTGCCTGCCAATCATTCTTCCGCTTCCCGAAGACTGAACAAACGTGAGTAATTAAGTTACTTCAAATTAAACTGGAAGAGCTATCAGGCAGCAGCGGCGGCTGTGAGCTATCACCCTAAAAGCATCGTTCTGTATTTCCAGGCATACCCGTGCCCAAGTCCGAGAAACAACCAGCGCAACCGTACTGAGGTCCCTCGCAACCAGGCTGACACGGCATTTCCTGGACGTTATCAACGTGGGACGTCATTTACGTCATCTGCAAGAACATCGACGCCGGAATCGACCGCAAGGGGGGGGGGGGGGGCAAGCAACGAGGACACTACATAACCAGCTGTTTTCGACCGTCCACGACACAGGCAGCAGCGGCGGCTCTGAGTTATCACCCTAAAAGCATCGTCCTGTATTTCCAGGTTGGTTGAATAAGCCTTTTCTGTTTAACGTTTCTTCGACGCTGCTACTGCTGCCATACAGCCATCATTATGTACATTATGTCGAAACCTGGCGATGAATGTTTGCAGCGTGGTTTGCCTCTACCAGACGATGGAAATGTTACAATCTGCTCCGAGTGTTCTTATAGCTATCATTTTGGATCATGCAGTGGTATTACTGAGGCTTCGTTCAAAAAGAAAAGCGAGAACGCACGAGAGGGGTGGAAGTGCCCGACACGTAGAAAAGGCTTGCGGAGAAGTCACTCAGTGAAGGAGGCCAAACCATCAGAAGTCGATATTGCCCGCATGTTCAGCATAATCGGTGAAAAGATCGAGATTCTCACGAGCCTCGAAGGAACTGCAGATGGAATATAACACTCAGTGCAAATGATGTCGGACCAGTGTGATGAAATCATGACCCAGCTAACTAGTCAGGACGTGGTCATGAAAGACTTGAAAGCGAGGGTTGAAAAAATTGAAGACAGTAAATGTGAAGACGAGATTTCCCAGCTGAAAGACAAAATAAACGACCTTGAATGGAGAAGCAGACGCTTAAACCTTAAGTTTCATGGTACTCCGCAGACCAACGGCGAGAACCTGCTAGAAAACTGAACGAAGTGGCAACTAAGATGGGTGTGCCTGACCTTTTGAAAGCTGAAGTGGTGTCGGCCCACCGGATACACTTGAAGCCAGGGCAAGTTCCCGTGATCATTGCTCGCTTCGAAAAACAACAAACTCGCGACCAGTGGCTTGAAAAAAAGGAAGAACTAAAAAAAAAGAACAGGGAGCCAATCTTTAACCAAGAAAACATGACTAGACAGAATCGAGTCCTGCTCCGCGCCGCAAAAGACTGGCCCAGTGCGAAACGATACCAGTACGTATGGCACAAAAAAGGGAAAATCCTTGTCCGTGAGAAAGACGGTGACCATGCAATCGTTGTGAGGAACATCGGCGACCTTCAGAAGATTGGTTAACTTATTCGTCATAACCTCAGACAAGCTACTTCCCCCGTAAGACAACTTGCTTATACTACCTTGGTCAGAACTTAACTAGAATTCGCTTCTTCCATGGTCACCGTGGCAGGCATACCTAACTAACAACCTGGAATCCGTTCAAAGCAGAGCCCTCTGTTTTATTTATTCCTTCTATTCCCCTTACGCCAATCAGCTAAGCTTGACATTCTTTCTCACCGCCGCAGGGTGTCTCGTCTTTCTCTTCTTCATTGGATCTTTTATTACAACAGTCATCTCAGACAAATTTTGTTATCACCTCCTTACCGCATTTTAACTCGTCTCGACCATTCTCGTAAACTCCGTCCGATTTCATCGTCAACCGTCACTCACCAAATGTCTACTTTACCATTGGCCATTGACGACAGGAACTCGCTGCCTGACGTAAATGTTTCCTTATCTGACACTAAGAAAGTTTCTGCAGCCATTAGCTTATTTTTTCTAACCCATAACTAGATTACAGCGTGTTTTTGTAGATATTAAGTTATGTTATTATTATTTTTTTTAAGTGTTCACTCCCTTGTATAATGCCCCTCGGGCCGTCAAGGAATAATAAATGATGATGATGATGATGTTCCAGTCTCGAGTTTTGCTTTTGGTTATTACATTTGAAATGACAAATTCTGACATTTTTTTACCACGTGAACTGAGAAATTTTTTAGGCGCGAAATGTGCCATTTAAATGTTTTCATTTAAATGAGGTTGTGGCGAAAACTTAATTCAGTGTTGCACCGGGGTGAAACGCAAAAAAATATTGAGTTTATAATTAATAATAACGTGACACTTACTGATAGCTCTCTTGCAAACGCTTTTAATGACTTCCTTGTAAACGGAGTAGGAACCTCAGATACAACCGAAGCTTGTGGTTATATACAATGAAGAATTGGGGAAACTATCAATCTAAATCCTGTAACTGAAAACGAGATAATAGCAGTATTTCGTAACGTAACCGTTAGTAATAGGTGCGACGCTGATGATATACAGATACGACCAGTAATTTATGTTTTGGACACCATTAGCCGGCGTCTTGCACACATTTTTAATCTTAGCCTAGAGGCAGCCACCATTCCCTACAAAAATGCAAATGGCAAAGTGGTTGTACTTTACAAAAAAGGTGACAGAAATAACATAAGTAACTATAGGCCTGTGTCTTTCCTTCCAGTCTTTTCAAAAGGTTTAGAGAAAATTATCTTTAGTCGTCTTACCGCATTTACAGAAAAACATAACATTCTGACGGAATTCCAGTTCGGGTTTAGAAAGAGACGTTCCACGGAACAAGGTTTGTTGGACCAAAAAGAATTCATTTTACGTAATTTCGAAGACAAAAATGTAGTGTTAGGTATATTTATAGATTTTACTAAGGCATTCAACTTTATTAACCATGATTTGCTTCTTCAGAAACTTTATATCTACGGTATTAAAGGGCATGCGTCAGTACTTATGAAGTCATACCTAGAAAGCAGGCGTCAATATGTGCATATCGGGGGTCACGCCTCTGATTTAAAACCTATAAAATCGGGAGTACACCAAGGAAGTATACTTGGTCCGCTTCTTTTTAACATATACATAAACGACATCGTTAATATTGCACCACAAGCTAAATTTATCATTTACGCTGATGATACGAGTATTTTTATATCGTCTCGGAATCGCAGCGATATTGTACAAGAAGCTAACGACATCTCGAGAAGGCTGGAGGCTTGGTCTACATCAAATAATCTAATAATAAATAATGACAAAACTAAAGCTAAACTTTTTATCCCCAAAACAGAAAAAATTACCCTTTCGAGTGACATCCTTCTGTACTCGTCCCCCAATGAAATGGTCAACACGTTCAAGACCTTGAGCGCGTTGTTTTCAGATAACATGTCTTGAACAGCGCACTTAGATTACGTTATTTCAAAACTTGCTTGTATAATAGGTCTGATACAACGACACCGTCTCATTCTTCCATCAAGTTTTAAACTACTTCTGTATAACACAATATTTGTATCTCATTTGAACTATTGTCATTTGGTATGAGGTATCACTACAAAAACACATTTACATAGAATATTCTTACTACAAAAGAGAGCGTTAAGACTCGTGGGTGACGTGCTTTATCTTTTTCACACGGACCAAATTTTTGCAAAACTCGGGGTACTTAAAATACATCAACAATATGAATAGAGGCTTATCATGAAGTAAAACAAGAATATCCTGTGATAAATAGCTTCCTACAAAGCTTGGCATCCCTTAGACAGCTTACACATTGAACTCGCCACTCAGATTTCTGGATGGTTGACACATCGCGTACAGATTACGGTCTTCAGATGATTCGAAATACACTTCCAACATTACTAAACACTTTCCTAAATTCGAATGTTGATATAATATCTTCTAGCCCGCATGAGTTACGTGACTATCTACTTTTGATATAAATATGTTGCTTATCATTTGTCTTGTGTTAATGCGGAATTTTCTTGAGCATATTTTTTCATTGTTGATTTTATGTGTCGTTGATGGCCTGTTAGTCATCTTCCTTTTGTTTTACCACAACAGCGTTTTGTGGTTGTTTCCGTTTATTTTGCTGTTACTTTTTTTTTGCTTGTATGAAACTTGGTCCCCGCTGCTTACCTGTTGAGGGGCCTGGAGATCCGTCAAGCTGCTCTGACAGCTTTTTTCTCCAGCTCCCACCATATGTGATGTGGTGAATGAAGTTATTATTATTATATTAAGTCTGGCTTCAAAATCGCCACTGGCGCCTCAAAAGACGAATATTTCACCAAACAAAAGTTCAGCTGAAAACGCACTTGAGGCCGCTGATCGATACTCAAAACAAAGGCACGGTGTGCTAGGATTGCCTGGACATGTACACCAACAAGTACTGGAATGTACTTCTGCTGCGCCAAGCGAGCAAACAAACAACCTGCCAAGGTCACTGAGAAAAGATAAACGAAAGCAAGAAAGGTCACACACTGCTAGCAAGTACCAGATTGCTCTTTTGTTCTTAGTTCCTACCAACGACGCGAAAGCAAACAAACAAACGTGTGACGTGCAGCTAAAAAAAAAGTGAAGCTTTCTTTTTAATAGTTTTGTCGTGTTGCTTCCGCTTTGTTTTTTTGTGGACTCAACACAAACGGCGAGCACCACGTGCTAATTTTCAATGCTCCTACCGACGCCCCGTGCGATCGTCGTCGTCGCAGGAGGTCTTCCTTCTTCGTTTCATTCGCCGTTGTTCGCGACTGTTCCCCATTTCTTTTTATTTTCGTCTGGGATGGGGACCTCAACTTTCCTGCAAAGTTCGGAAAGTGTTTGCACGGTCATTTTTCTCGTTACTTTTTGTTTTTGTAATGTTGCATAGGCTGGTGTGCTTGCTCTGGTAATTTTAACATATTGTTTGCGCACTTTTAAATAGTCACCTATTCAGGTAAGGAATTGTGACAAAGCAGTTTGTAACAGATAAACAGTAACTTCTTACGACGTAGTTCGAGTAGCTAAACGCCCTTTTTCCGCTTCTCAGATGCGCTCCAAACGCATGTGATCGCCCCGAGTGGCGTCTGAGACCTCTAAATAACCTGCTCTATGTTCGTTTATGCGCGCGTTGCTATTTGTTTGTCGTTGCAGTTGCGATCAGTGAATTCCGCTTTGCAAACGGGCTGACCATAATGAATTGTTTCAGCTGTTGGGATGAAGAAACGGGGCTCGCAAAGCTCGAGGACGTCGCGGAGCCTATACTTTTCCATTGCGTCGTCTGCTTCCGTAGACTCCGAGTCCGCTAGAGGTGCCACTGTCACGTTCGCCGCCGCTCCCATAGGTTTTCGGAGGAGTTTCCAGTACTGACAGCTACATCACAGTCCAATTAATCGTTTAGCCGCTAATGGAACGTTTGGCAGAAAAGTTACAAAACTGATTGGACTTTGTCTATACAAAGCGTTTTTGAATCCCCATTAAACAGATAGACATCGTTTTATGTGACACTGTTACAAACAAGCGCATCGGACGGTGCGGTATGCGTTAAGATTTGACTCTACCAGGTGTCCCAAATAGCGGCCAGGCTCTTTAAATCGACCGCAAAATTTGGGTTCTTAACATATCGCTTTACGATTTGGTGAAGCGTTGCCCACAAATGGTGCATTTCTTTTTTGTAAAATTTGCAGAGCGAACTTACCTGAGGAAAAAGTAAAGAAAAAAAAAGGCTTAACTCCTATGGAAACGCAGCGAAGCCACCGGTCTTCAAACAATAGGGCGCCCTATGGTCCCTATTGTTGTCCCTATGGTCCTTATAAACGTAGCATTGATTCATTCTTGGTTGTGGGTAAGAGCCATAGAAACCGGCAAAATAGTGTGAAAGAGAGAAAACATGTTCACCGGGAGTTGCACAACCACAAGTTAGGAGTGATGATATTACAATTTGCGTTTTGGGGGTACAACATGTCTTTAACCTGAGGATCCTGTTTCCTGTCCTGTAAACTGAGAAATGAATCTGATTACAAAACCTTTCTTTATACGGTTCTAAGCTAATATTAAGCACAATCATAGCTTTTCTACTACGTGATATACTGTCTCCTAACGGCGCTAATTGCCACTATGCCTTCCAGGTTTTTTTAGAGACACACTGGGAGACTACCAAGGCATGTTCATGTTACTGGGGGCCTGTTTAAGTCTAAGCGCACTCCTCTGGATGTGGGTCCTCGTGCAAGAACGGCGCCAAGAACAAGATTTGCAGAAAAGTAATAAGGTGATCCCATAGAAGGATGTCATCAAAAATCATATTTGGCCGTTCGTTTAATTTGTGGCATCACTTCTCATGGAAGATTTTCAATAAAGTCATATTTGAGGTTTTCGTAACGTCATTATTCTCTCAGTTTGAAAATGAAACCATAGTACACAATGATAAAAACTATGCAACTCAGCTGATTTAGGGAAACGATCATCATAACCTCGTGTACGTACATTAAGCCTGCCAACGCTTTGATCTATACTTTCAGGTTTTGGGGACATTACACGAGTATACTCGTTTAATGTCTCTTGTGTAATCTCAGCCCTTATATATAAGGACTGAGATCAGTAAATGATGATTCGGGTGGTCATTGTTTTGAGATTAAAACAGAAGGGCCGGAGCCATAAACTATATATTCTATGGGATGTTAACGCGTTAGTGTATTGCAGTAGTGCATCGCGTAACAGCTCAGCTCGTGCTTCGGCTTTCTGACGCTCGTCATCGCAGTACCTTTCTGCATTAGACCTGCGATGATTGGTAAATCATCGACATTTGTCTGCATTCAAACCTGAAAATTGTAAGGAAAACAAAAAAAAAAATATCAAAACGGAAGAGCACAGCGACGTCTTTATACATCAGCCAACTTAAGCTCTGAGCTTAGGACATAACTATACTGTCTGGAGCGCATATCTAACGGTCCTGTCTACCGCGTCCTCAAAATGGCTCCCTCGATTTCTTCCTGATGGCGTGACAGAAATGTGGTGCTATTCAGAGCGCAAGTTCGTCTGCTTCTTGCACATGGGTGGCGATGATGTCAAAATGCCGAACTTTTATTAGCTGGTTGAAAAAAAAAATAGTGGGTAGACCTCAAGGCATCCAGCATTGAGGTGTACCCACTATCAATCAAAGCCAATCAGAGCTCGGCGTCGTTTCGACGTCCCGCAACGCCTTCGCAAGAAGCAGACGACTTGCTCTCCGCATAGCCCCCTGGGATCCTGGCGATGGTACAGCAGCGGAGGCGTATGTGGCAGACACCTGTCCTGCTGCAGGTCGCTCTGCATCCAGACAATCGGTGGAAACCAAAGCAGACAGTCGATGGGATGTCGCGACGACGGCGTCCCTGGCGTAAGCTCTCCTTCTTCGCCAACGTCTCAACGACCGACCGCCAGAATCGCGACATTCGACAAGGTGACACACCAGCTTGTGACGCAAGTTGTTGCTACTGCACAACCACTTTCGATGTACGGCACGGCATGTACGGCACGGCATGTACGGCATGTACGGCAGACACAGCGGTCAAAGAGGCGTTCAGGCACCGTAGACATTACATGTCTTCGGCACTAACAGCAACGCCGTAGTTAAACAATTGTTTTGCCCTTAAAATATACGTTTGGTTGAATATTTGACGAACTACTGATTGATAATGTCAATGCAACGTGTCTGTGCGTCCCAAGTAAAGAGGCAGATATTGTTTTTTTAACACGAAGTAGCGAGCAAGCGCTTCCGTTGATGCAGAGTGTATGCGGTTAGGACTTCGTCTATATATTGTCCATTTAGAGCAAAGGGACAAGAAGTACCTTTGCTTCTACCCTGGTTGGGCATAAGAAGCAGATAAATCACAGAACTAAGGTAAAAGGAGAAACATATACTATATATAGAAATAGGGTCGAGAACATATTACATTGGGAAACATTATCACCAAGGAGAGGGAACGTGGAATTGAAGAGAAAAGAAAAAAGTATAATAGGCGATGATGTGCATTGCAAAATATCTGTGCATCGAAAGACATTTGGTGGAATCAAAAAGAGTTGTGAATACACGCGAACTTAATAAAGTCGAAGAGTGAGTCGGGGATTGATTTTCCATGTTCTGGTGAGCCTCCTCACTGAGTCCAGTTTTGCACAGATGCAGGCTTATATCACTGAAAAATTACAAAGCTGTGCAACGTTACGTTTTGGTTGCTTGGCACACCAAGGTCACGATTGAGAACGGGAAAGGGTGCTTCGGGGGTGGTCTATGTATGGCTTGTTGCGATGACGACTGACTTCTTGCGCCTGAAGGCCTGTTGTGGGTCGCCTTTTTCAACAAGGAAGTGGTCAAAAACGTCGCAGCTATTTTTGAGAACCGTGTATGTGTTGTCTACTTATTTGTTCCTAAGTCTCGGGATTATAAGTTGTTAATAAGATCACCAGCTCGCCAGCATGTTCTCCGTTATTTTGTTATTACACTACTGTTGACGTTCTTACAAAATTTTGGGCCTATATCTTAAAAATCACGTTTTACCTAAAGTAAATAAACTGAACATCCTCCTTGGTGCCTATGCAAGATAATGTGATGCACTGCAGGGTTATACTACTCTGTGCTTTAAGACTAATACTAATATCAGCATCCCTTGGTACTATTGCTTTCAAGTTTCTTTAGAGACACATCGAAAAACTACCAAAGTACGTTTTTCTTTCTAGCAGCATGTCTGGCTCTGAATAGACTCCTTGGAATGAGGGTCTTTGTGCGAGAACGACATGGAGAATACGACTCGCGCAGGAGCCGCAAGAATGAAGCGACCATATGAAACGAGATTACCAAGAACTTTATTGGACGGCCTTGTGATAAGAGCCACTTTAGAACAAAGATCTTATGAGTAAACTGATATGTGAAGTGTTGGCTGAGTTTTCACGCTCTCGCCTTAGCTCGAAAATAAATAATATTACCCGGTGGTAACAGCCTACTACCCTCGGCTGGTTGAAGGAAGCACGCTCCGTAACTTCGTCAAGAAGTAATGCGTACATACTTTTTTGCCCAACATTCCGGGGTTTTTTAGAATTGACAAGCGTTACCTAAGACCATGATCGATAGGTGGTGATTCGGCTGGTCAATGTTTTGTAATAAGTTGTGAGTTTCAGAATTGAGAAGTATATGGAGGCCAAGATTTACCCCAGTTTTGTAAAAGAAACCCGGAAAATTGGCGCATGAACCTAGGAAGTTCAAACTTTCACCGAATGTGCTATTAAATGGTGGATTTAACATTGGGGAATTTCAAGAGGTAGTTCTTTTCCTCTGAAAAACCGACAAAAAAGCAATGTACAACGGCGAACGTGATTGCAGACGACCGAGTTAGCGACGGTTGTAACTCCTGGTGCCATCTCCTGGTAGGCTCGGCCACCTTTTTTCTTCTGGTGTCGTCCTCTAACGACGAGCATCTAGGCTTGGAAAAATGACTCTATTTACGACCGCCGCCTCAGGGCCAACATTAAACGCGATCGTAAAAATAAATCAATAGATACGAGACATCATTTTGTTCTATGCCCTTTGTCATGTACAGAATGCGTGTTGTGTGTCGAAGTAACAGTTGGGTTGTAGATGCCAGCGTTGTCGTCACGACGCCCTTAGCCAATAAAAGGCGGCGGAGAGCTTCCAAAATTCGGCAGCCATTTCAACTGCCATTCAATGAAGATAGTCCGTTGACAGAGGTGCTTTGGAGGGCCTTTGATCAAGTATCCAAGCCAAAGAGTTCACAGCCGTGACCACACCTATGATAACAAAAAGTCCCTGGTAGGCACCCAAGTGATCCCTGAAGTATCCTGTAGCAAAAGAAGAGAAACACATTTGTATAGTACATGTTGCTAAATTCGTGCTGATCTATCATGCCGTTTTACAGACAAGGCAAGAACGTATTTGAAGATAACCGGTGAAAAGAACTTAAAAAAACAACCCTACACCCTAAAAAAGTTGTGCGAGTTTACTGTCCTGCAGAACACTGAGACAGCCGATCACGGCGAACAATTGCAGGACCCAAGTGAAGGACAAAGCTCAGAATACGATTAGATATAAAACAACAAACGTGCGATGTCCTCAGGAAAAATGAGCAAGTCGAATGACGCGCTAATTGTTCCTACTCATGTCAAATATTTTTGCTCTAATCATATTCTTTTGACGCACACTTTTTTTAGGTGTATTGTTCGTTGTCTTTACACCAGAGCGCACTAAAAGTTCTTTTCACCTTACGTTTAGGCGCAGCCAACGCTTCGAGTTGATGGGACAAATGAGACAGCGTCAAGAGCCCACCGACGTGGAGCAAATAATGTACAAGGACCAAAGGCCCAGTGAGTTGGGATTTTGACGCACTTCGATTGGATTCCGTGAACTCGTAGCGTTGGCTGCGCCCGGACTGAAGTTTAGACAAAGTATAAAAATACACAGAAACATAGAAGCACAAAACACACAAAAAAAAACAAAAAAACAATAAGCTGCACTTTATCAAGCCTGTTTTAGGGATATGGGAGAGCTCTTCCCATAAAACCTGGTCTCGTGAGATATTACTTTGTCGCTTGAGGCTTGGTCATTCTTATGTCACCCATGTGTACTTGTTGCATGGGGCAGATCCACCTTTTTGTGAACACTGTGGTGAGATCTTGACAGTGTTTTTTTGGGCACAAGTTCGCCCCATTAAACGTTTAGTTTCTTCAGTTATTCGCCGCCTCATCACTTGTCCTTCGTGACAATATTCTTGGTCTCTCCTCTGCCCTTGCACAAGAAAGACGCTTCTGTTTTCCGGAATTCTCAATGTATTGTATTCCATTTCACCCTGCACTAGTGCTTGGCGAGCAGCCGATTATTCCTTTTGAACGTGTTGTTATGTTCCTTGAAAAAACAGGTTTTTTGCATAACTTCTAGCTTTTCCAACATGCACTTTCTATAGTATGGGATCACCACAGATAATTAGGTCCTTTTCAGAATTTTGTCTTTTGGCAGAGTATCTGACTTTTACTTCTACATTAAATAACACCTTACCTCTGCTTTGCGTAAATATCTAGGTTTGGCGCAGTATGGCCACGTCGCTGTTGCGCCATAAAGCCCCTAATCAATCAATCAATAGAAGCACAAAATAAAAGTGCCAAGCCGCTGCACACATTCAACGTGTGGTTGGATTCGATTTGTTGCCTTTCGTGACGGCGGAGAACCGGATGCGTTGCTGCGGAGCAGGTCTTACGCCGTCGCAAGAGGCTTATGGTGAATTCGGATGGTCGCCTTTTTCCACTGACCTTGATCCAGCAGAGCGCCCCCTCCTCGCTACCAGAGCTACTCGGGATCCTTTTCAGCCGATCACAACTGCT
This sequence comes from Ixodes persulcatus, assembly GCA_013358835.2. NCBI lineage: Eukaryota > Metazoa > Arthropoda > Arachnida > Ixodida > Ixodidae > Ixodes > Ixodes persulcatus. Next base: position 18,487 of record JABSTQ010002836.1, read on the forward strand.
GGGTTCTGGGCGCTCTGACATTCTCAGACCAGTCACCGAAGTAAAACTTCTTAACATTGGTGATGCACATATATCTATATATATATATATATATATATATATATATATATATATATATATATATATATATATATATATATATATATATATATATATATATATAATACAGTGTACGGTGGACGATTAAGGAACATTTACGCACTCAACGTGATGAAATAACGGTTTTGACGTAAATTGTTCTATCCATCGGCATGTAAAAAAATAAAAAAATACAACGACAGTATGCGAATTGATTTTTTGCAGAACGGAACAAAAACCAATGTTTGAAAAGAGTTGTCAACTTATCGCGTTTTTGACAGTAAACGCGCTGCGATAGCGGTCATGTGTACGGCAGAACAGGCAAATATAAAATGGTTACTAAGCCACACTTTTTTCTCACGGCGGAATATCGTGCAAGCAGGATATAGCACATATCGCCATGTGACACGAATCGTAGTGCATTATATTCGTCTCTCCCTTTATTTTACAACACAAACCTTTGAACGCACTTTTACCAAACCCGAAAAGGTCTTGAAGAGGCCACAAAATCTGGCAAAACAGCGGCAAGCTCTGCGAGCTGTTTCTTCGTCGGTTAGTTTTAGCAGGTTTACCGCCGTAAGATGAACGATCTCATGAAAGCACTGGGAATACTTCACACGTCGACGTTTCCTGTTATGGTCACAAACGAATGTCGTCCCGCCCTTTGTAATCCTCGCACCGTGGAATGCACAAGCACTTCGTAGAACCAGACATCAATAGTCGCCATGCCGAACCCCGCCCACCACCACAGACCACTGCCGGCCATCGCCAACAAACCCACGTGATCCCCTTCCAAGCACCACGTGACGCCTACGCCGTTTCGCACTCCGACGGCTTGATGGTACGTTTACACCTGAGAAGAAATCCGCTGCCGCGGGAGCGGATCCGCTCCCGGCGGCGGCGGCGACGAGCGGGTTGCGTTTACATCTATTTCCTTCGAGCGGTGGCGGCGGCACCGGCTGCGGCAGCTGTACTCGTAACATCCCGTCAAATATGACGAGAAGGCGCGAGAGTTCCCACCTCGACTGTCTCTCCCGGACGTTGCTGCTCCCGAAAGAACGCCTACTCATGACGTAGCCAGCGTCGCGCTGCGGAAGAATGTCACTTCCGGTCAGCGAAACGCCTCGTTCGGCGGCAGAAATAGATCCCGGACCGATACGGCTCGCCTCCGCGTTTTCCGCCCAGCGTTTCGCCCTAGCGGCAAAACCTGGGCGGATTCGCTGGCGGATCCACAAGTGTAATGGTACGTTTACACTTGAGAAGAAACCCGCTGCCGCGGGAGCGGATCCGCTCCCGGCAGTGGCGGCGGCGAGCGGATTGCGTTTACATCTATTTCCTTCGAGCAGTGGCGGCTGCGCCAGCTGCGGGCGCGGTTCCCGTAACATCTCGTCAAATATGACGAGAAGGCGCGAGAGTTCCCGCCTCGGCTTTCTCTCTCGGGCGTAGCTGCTCCCGGAACTACGCGTGCTCATGACGTAGGCAGCGTCGCGCTGCGCAAGAATGTCACTTCCGAATGCCTCGTTCGGCGGCAGAAATAGGTCCTGGACCTAAACGGCTCGCCGCCGCGTTTTCCGCCCAGCGTTTCGCCCCAGCGGCAAAAGCTGGGCTGATTTGCTAGCGGATCCGCAAGTGTAAACGTACCATAAGCGTACCATGAGACGGAGTGCTAGGGAGTGCTTTGAGAGGGAGAGGCGCCCTCGGAATGAACCAGCCGATCAGGCCACAGCACTCTTTCCACCACCCGATCTCGCGTGCTCTGGAAAGAGCGAACGAGAGTGGGAGGAAGAACCAGGCGAATTCGCCATTAAAAACCGGTCTTGTCTCTCTCGATCGTACTTGGTTGCAAATGTGGGAACAGCGCGGCCAACGTACAGCTTCGGTTTTTCAGCAGGGAAGATAATCCTCTTAGCGCTCCCCTCACCTAAGCTGCGAGGGGGAGCCAAGTTGGGGAAAGGTAAGAGGTGAAGAGAATATAGAAAAGATGGAGGCAGGCAAAGGTAGAAAGCGTGAAGTGTACGTCGGAATTTAAGTATGATCGGCTGCGTATAGCAACCGTTTTGCAACTGCTTGCGACGAGAAAACAGACTGGCATCATCATCGGGTGGCACTGGAACTCTTCGAAGCAAAGCAAATTGTTGTGTGTATGTTTATACAGACGGAGGTTAGTCTGCCTCAGTGGGCGTCTGGTGTCTCAGCTGTAGATGAGCAATTTGGCCAGTGCGGTACAACCGCTAACCTGGGGTCTTTAACGTGCACCACGTAGTAGTGATACACAACCGCACGCCAGTACGATGCTCATCCAGATCGAAACGGGCAGGGCGGGGATTGAACCCAGGAGCCTGGGTTCTGCAGCGCGAGCTTTCGCTGCACGTGCTCCGAGCTGGTGTGCGCTAGCCCACTCGGCGATTCTCCAAAATTCCCTGTACGGAAAAAAAAAGCGATGTAGTTTCAACTCAATCGCCAGAATTCGGCGACGTCACCGGACACGTCACGGTGCAGTTCTCTTCCGGTGTAGTTGGTTGGCGATGGAGATTTGGCTCCTCATACCGGCGACGTCACGATGCAGTTTCTCTATCGCTTTTTCCAGCATAGACAGAGAGGAGAGCAAGAATGCGGGTTCGAGCGAAGCAAAGAGCTGGTAACTTCTGCTGGTGTCCTAGCACATTACGACCCCACGAAGCATCTTGTGCTAAGCTGGGACGCTTCACCCTACGGAATCGGAGCTGTACTGGCGCACAGGAGTTCCATGGGCGAAGAGAAGCCTATTGCGTTCGCATCACGTCGTCTGATGTCAGCAGAACAGAACTACAGCCACCTGGACAAAAAGGCTCTTACACTCATGTTTGGAATAACAAAATTTCACCAGTACTTCTGGAGAGCCTGGTGTCTCAATATAGACACTTATTAATTACACGTCTACAGTAGCAACGTCAACATCAGAGAGCACATTTCGAAGGGAGCTCGTTCCACCTTTTTAAGAGAATACCGCACTAGAATTTTTGGAAAAGAAAAATAGAAACTTTTTGAGAATGCATATGGCGATCGACACTGCCCCGGGCCGCTGAGCGCCGCCCCTGTGGCAACCGTGGCAACCACAATGAAATCATAACCAGTGGTCCCACTCAAGGTCACTTCCGGTAATCGCGCAAACAGCGCTCCTCAAGTCGGAGGGCGACAACTAAAGGTGTAAAACGAAAAAAGGGTAACAAGAATCGCAATCAAATAAATTTAGTGCGTTAATGTTAATATTTTCATAAAACATAAAAAGCTCGTTTGTACTTTTAAACCAATATGGGAACGAAAAATCGAGCAGTGACCGTTAGCTTCAGAAGTTCATTGCCCTAACCGAAGCCTTGTTTTTAAACGTCGCCGGTCGCGTTGTCGGCGTTGTCGGTGTTGCTGTTCTGCGAATTTCTCCTCCAAGTATATTTCCTGTTAAGATAACAAAATATGGTCTATGGCTCGCCGGAACAGCAGCGCTTGCCAAGACTCTCGTAGCCCTGTCATCATTTTCTTCTTCTCAACACCAGCTAGTCCGTTCACGCGCGCGGCTACCGCCCTGCCACCCGCAGCCCCCCTTGTTACAACTGTCACACTTCTCCCCCTCAACTCACAGTGTCAATCAAAGAGAGTACCGTATCAGAGGTCTGCGCTGTCTAGTTGTTCGTCTCAAAGTGTAATTTCTCAAAGGTTCCACTGCACATCTTGGCCTGACCGTTCCCGCACCGCACTCGGAGTTTGCATATCGGCTCTAGACACACAAGAACCACCCATGTCACGCACACGCTAATTAGGTAATTAGGTAGGTTTACCACACTGTCTAATGGTGTCTGCCTAGCTCAGCTGTCTTGGGGTCGCATGAGGGTTTGTTGTCCCAGAGGCATGCTCACTACATTCTCCAATGGTGGCTGCACATCCATGTTGTCTTGTGCACTCTCCAATGGCTGCTGCACATCCAAGGTGTCTTGTGGTGAGACTGGGGTTCGTTGCCTCAGGTGATCCTCGTGGCGATTCCAGGTACCGCACTCTTCCAGCATCACTCGTGCTGACGAGGCACTGGTGGGATGCTCAACTATCGCAGGGACCCAACGATCTCCGGGTCTGGAATTTCGAGCCCAGGCACGATCACAAGGTTGTGGTAATCCGTCTCGCCTTGCCGATTTGTCCGCTCGCTCCTTCTGCTGTAGCTGCTTGAACCCTACTCTAACTCGGAGATCTGGGTGCAGCAGGTCCAGGCGAGTTTTAGGCGTCGCCCCATTAAGAACTCTGCTGGTGTTCGTCCGGTCAGGTGATGTGGCGTCGTTCTGCAATTAAAAAAAATTCTTGGAATCTTGACTTCGACATATCCTGGTTTAGTTTTCTTTAGCTTTTCTTTAATCGTTTGTACCACCCACTCCGCAGAGCCGTTTGAGGCAGGGTGATACTGTGGGATAGTGATAGCACGAACTCCATTTCTTGCCTGGAATTCTTTGAATTCCGTACTGATGAACGCCGGTCCGTTATCACTGACGACCATATGAGGTAGCCCGTGTGTGGCAAAGATTGATCTCAAGCACTCCACTGTGGCTTTAGCTGATGGGGAGGGCACCCGGTGCACTTCCACCCACTTGGAGAATGCATCGACTAGCACCAAGAAATAGATGCCCTGAAACGGCCCCCCCAAAGTCAACATGTAGACGTGACCATGCATTTTCCGGGAATGGCAATGGTTATAATGATAATGCAATTAAATGCAAATGTGCAAACGACTTGGACAAGAATGACGAAAATAGTCCCCGGAGAAGGGGAACAAGAGGGACAAAGGACAAACAAAAATCTCCAAACACAGCTAGGTGTTTGGAGATTTATGTTTGTCCTTTGTTCCTCTTGTTCCCCTTCTACAGGGATTATTTTCGTCGTAATGGCCATGGTGTTTGTTGCACCGACCTCGGTGCCCGCCGGTGAATTTGGAATATGGTACAACCATTTACTTTGTTTTCAATAGCCTCGTCTATGCCTGGTCACTAAACATGGCTCCGAGCGACCATTTTCATTTTCTCAATACCCGGATGCGTGTGTCTCGTGTAGCACGCTTAACACCGCTGGCCTTAGTGATGATGGTACTACTATTCGGCAACCCCACAATACACAACTGTCCTGCACTGAACATTCCTCTAGTCGACATGAGAATGTCCTCCAATCAACAGATTCCGGCAGGCGATTCCCAGACCACAAAGCCTCTCGTATTGTCGACACTATGGGATCCTTATTTGTAGCCTGTGGTACCGCTGCTGCCGACAACAACGACGGAAACGCCTTTTCCAGCATGAACACTTCCCCGGCCACGTGGTCCTTGAACGAGGATTCAGGCAGTGGGAGCCGACTTAGCCCATCGGCATTTCCTAGATTGACCCCTGGTCGATATACCAGTCGATAGTAGGAAGCGCTCAACGTTAACGCCCATCGAAGCACTCGAGGAGAGCACTGTTGTGGGATTCCCCGATCATGTCCTAGAAGACCCAGCAATGGCTTGTGGTTTGTGCAAATGTCGAATTGTCGACTCCACACGAATTGGTTAAATTTTGTCACTCCGTATATTACGGCCAGGGCTTCTTTATCTAGTTGGCTGTAGTTGTTTCCAGCTGCGGTTAGACGCCTGGATGCAAAAGCAATAGGCCTTTCTTCCCCGAAACTTGTTTTGTGCGCCAATCCCGCACCAACATCATATGGTGACGTATCGCAGCATAGTACCACCGGCTGGCTAGGGTTATACTACACTAGCACCGATGCAGACGTCAACATCGCTTTGCTTGTATTGGACGCCTCTATCTCCTCAGCACCCCAACTCCAGGCCTCCCCTTTTTTCAGCAGTTTATGGAGGGGATGCAACACCGATGACACGTTTGGCAGAAACTTCCGGTAAAAGCTTAGTAATCCGAGGTAGCTTTGTAGTTCTTTAAAATTTGACGGTTCTGACACCTCGGTTACCGCTTTGATTTTGTTTTTGGTGCGGGGTGAATTCCTTTAGCGTCAACAATGTGTCTAAAGTATTTCAGACTTCTTTGGAAAAGTGAATATTTTGCCGGTTTGTGTTTCAACCCGGCCTCACTTAACTTCTTTAAGACTGCCTCCAGATTCTGGCAGTGGTCCTTTTTTGTTGCCCCTGTGACCAAGATGTCGTCAAAATAGACAATGGTGCCGTTACAATCACGTAGAAGATTTTCCATCTCTTTCATATATGGCGGGAGCCGACGCCACTCCGAAAGGAAGCCTTCCCTACCAAAAAAAACGGTTCAAAAATAAACCGGGATGAATCCGGAATTTCAATCCGTCATATGGGCCCCGGATTTCCGGTTTGCCGGTTTCCGGATCCAATTTTCCGGATCCCGGCAAACCGGATTTCCGGTTTGCTGGGATCCGGAATTTCAATCCGTCATATGAGCCCCGGTTTACCGGTTTCTAGAAATCCCGCAAACCGGATTTCTAGAAACCTTTAAATGAACCGGAAATAACCAGTCTGGAAACCCATCCGCAATTGGTTGAAGCAGAAGCTGAACTGTATCTGGCCAATCCGTAGATCTTCACCGGAGTGGGTCTGACCGTATATTAAACCGTATCAGACAACACTGGAAAATAATAGAAATAGTTTATTAGAGTGACATACGTACTTACGAATATCCACAAAATATCCAATTTACTGCTATCCCACACCGCCAAACGTGTATTTACGTAGATATATCTACAGAATATGCCACAGACCAATCTTTATTGGCCTGGTTCGGAATTTGTCATTCCGACAAATATGTATGCTACAAAGGTAGAATTCAGGGAATCACTAGTTAGAAAACATTTTAACATATCATTCGACGTTGGAAAGTCGCAGCCCTTTGGTGGGATTGGTTGTCGAGGGAGCAGACAGGGAATATGGTTTGCAAAAAAGCTTTATACATAAAAGCGCCAAAACTCCAAACTAGCACTTTCCCCATAAAAAAATGATAAGAAACAAAACTGTAATATCACACGGACAACCATTAAAATTAAAAATGTAACAGCACACGGACACCTATTAAAATAAAACAAACGGGAGGCGACAATTAAGCTGTAAACTACACGAAAGTTCCAAAGTCATTGATTCTCACTCACAGAGTCACAGTCCTGATTCACCTCTCTGGTCGAGCACAGCAGTTTTGACATGGGCTTGCTTGCTAGCCTCGTCGTTGAAGTCCTTCCTTGCACCATGCGATGTTCAAAGTCCCCCAGTCGCTCCTCGCTGGCCTTGTTTTTCCGTTCCGTTCCCAAATCATCCCTTGTGACCATGTACATTGCACACACACACTCACAGACACAATTGTTCGCCGGAGGCAATACAAGATGAAAAGGTCATTACTGCTCCTTGAACACGACTAGAAAATGAAGAGGGCATCATATCTTTAACTAAACCCTTGAAAAAGGAAAAAAATTACCACATAAGTAACAAAAACAAAAACACGAAGGACTAAATCATGAGAAAAAATGAAATACAACACACAAGTAAAAAGAATAAGGACACGAAGGACTTACAAAGACAGTCACATTTGGTGAATTAACAGGAATGTTTAATTCTGGTCAAAAATATTCCTGCTGCACTAAAGATCACCAATATGGTGTGTAAACTAGGCGAACTTGAGCGAAGCAGGAATATTTGTGATCATAATCAAATGTCATTGCGAACTCAAAAAGCGTGGCTGCCTGCGTCAGTCTTTAGTATTACTATTCTTCTGAATTCTGTGTTCATTATTGTGGCTGCTCAGGACCAGGCGGAACTTGGTGGTGCTTTTTGCATTCTGACCTTACTTCGGAAAGCTTCGTACCCATAGAAAGAAGCACTAGGTTCTCTACAAAATCCCACCCCTTCTCTTTGGAGATACCATCCCTGTATGCTGTAATTGGAACAAAAAAGACAATAATCAGCACACATAAGCATTATTAAATACATTGTTTTGTAATAATTTTCCTAAATAGGCTCCTGGCCCAGGACCAAAACAACACGACTTTTTTTTGTGGGATGTATAGTTTTGGCACAAACGATTTGGCCCGCATTTCGCTGAATATACCCTGTATAACCTTAAAATGCACCATTAAAATTTCGGTGCACTTTACACCACTATTGTGCTTCCTATGTGCATGACATTTAAAAGCCAAATCCGCGAACACTTCACAATAATTTATGCTTTTTAAGCCGTGTGCTTTATGTGGGGCCTTAAAGTTCAAAGCATCCAAAGTGCGCATTGTCTGCGTTCGCACAGTATACAGAAGAGGGGAGAATGCGGCCGGACAACTGCTTTCACTCCTTGCAGCATATAGCTCAAGGATTCTCTAAAGTTTGCTTATAGAGGGCATTTCACCACGGAGAACGTACAAAGACAAGCTTGAAGGTCGCACAGGCAGTCTAAAAAACTGATTACATTGCGTGTTTTTTTTTCGCGCTATAAAACGGTGTGTAACTATAATCATATCATCAATGGGACTACACAAGATTGCATTAAAGTTTCCAATTGGGTGTGTTTTATACCACACAGACACTGTGTGTACACAAGTCAACTAGCTCTACAGATACCGCTCAGCACACCACTGCTAGGCTGAATCAGATAAGTGTCGCACTTGCCGAGCTTGAAGTACAGTCGTGATCTATACGAAGGTGAATAAGCAATCGTAGACTGCGCAGTACTGGGAGCATCATGCAGCAGCTGACTTGCTCTCCTTTTCAAATGCCTTGCCAATTAAGTGTGGTAAGTCGTCTGATAAGGAGAGAACGTCACCACGGACAGCACTGAGCAGTTGATACTCACCTGTTTACCTTCATATAGATCAAGTCTCTACCTGGCCGAAGTAGCCAGTGTGTGCACAGCACAAACGGCTGTATTGAAATCTCAAGAAGATGAAAGTTCAGAACAAGCTTGGTAAGGTTTCACATTGCAAGTATGCCCATGCAAATTTCACTTTCTAAAACATAAAAATGCATTTCAAATTGTCACCAGGGCCGGTTTGCTCATCTTGCGGCCGCGGCTGCGGCTGCGGCCAAGAGGGATTTTTCTGCCACGTGACCAGCTCCTTGGGGACAACGAAGTACCTAGCGTCCCTGCCTAATGGCGGAGAAATCCGTATTGATTCAAGCACAAAAGCCTAATTTCGCTCGCAGAAACTGACTGCAGGAACTTTCAACTGGAGTCCAATTGACCGCCCCTTTATACTGTAGGAGCTGCAGGTAAAGTTCCGGCCAGGGAGGGTAAATGTGAGCCAAAATAAAGAAAAAAAACCACGGAAGATAAAAGCGGTTGCAGTATGCTTATATACCTCCGCCAGCGCCGGCGTCTCGCGCCTTCTGTTGTGGTCGAGAGGTTAGAGTGTCGGCACTTATCGTGGCGTGAAAGTCCCGGGTTCAAATCACGCCAGAAACTCTCTTTTTTTGTATTTGACTGCACTTCCACTAGGAATGTAGACAAGGCCCTATGAGCTCTATAAAATCATTGGGCGGGTAGTTTTGACTCACCAGTTCGTTGTTCATGACCTCGGAAGAGCGCATACATGTGTCTGGCTTTCTTTACCAATTTCCGCCACGCCTCCTGCATCTGCCGCACACTCCGCGGAAAGTTGACAATATCTTCCCATGCCCGTCTCTTCGTTCGCCAGGTAACTGTGCTGCTGAATTTCTCTAGAATTTGTTGTTTCCGTTTTCCAACTGCTCTAATTAATTCCATTTGTTGATCCAAAGTAATTTTAGGTGTTTGGATTAGAGAGATGGTTTGCGATGTTGACCCCTGATTCATTTTTGAATTCGTTTGC